>CAXKVY010014484.1:0-24633 GCA_964058915.1 Tetropium fuscum | reverse complement strand
ATCCCGACAATCTTCGCGGTTTGTGTTTCTGAAACTAAAATATATATATAGCAGAGACAGCAATAGAGACGCGCAACTGCGTGTAGCCTACGAGTTCGCAGTATTGCTCTGGTTCACTGTATGGGAACATGAAGAGTAGATGGCGCGGGTGTAATTGAATGGAATTTAAAAATGCGCGGCAAGCATTTGATTCTTATTATTTATTTTTCTCGCTCCCTACCCTGAAAGTGCACGCTTTCGTGTCCTCCTATCGTCCCAGAAACATCGTCTTTTGTGGCCGCTCTAAAACTGAGCGGACTGTGGTTTTTTCTGGCCGCCGACAAACACCCAAAGTCGGGCGGGCATAAAACTGTTTTTATTTGTAACAACAATCATAGCGGGAATGCAGTCGCGTGCACTTTCAGGCTGGGAACAAGTGTAGCCACAAAACAAACACTAACTGCGTTAATTGCGAACAACGAATAAATTGACACGAATCTCGTCATAAAATTGCGCAAATTCAGATAAGAAGGCGAGTAAACAAACGTAAAGAAGATGGCGGACCGTGAACGACAAGTGACAGTTGGGTGTTCGATTCTAGGGCGAGCGCAGCGCCACCTCAGTACAAGTTGTCTAGTGTGGAACAGAGATAAACTTACGGGGACATCTGCAAGAGGGACAAGCGAGACAAATACAATAAAAGCGAACCCTTTTGCGGATGCACTTGCGCGTCTCTTTGTTGTCTCTGTATATAGTAGTAATACATATTACACAAAAGAAAGCAATTATAATGTAGATTTTTTTATTAACAATTTATTTTATAATTTAGTTTAGTATTCAATATTTAACGCACTCAGGCAACTTTGGTGTTAGTTGTAACCCATTGTTGTAACCCGTTGTTTGGTGTTAGTTGGTTACAATAATCTGCAATTGAAAGTTGGGCACCACCAGCGTAACGTCACGCACGAGAGATGAGACTGATTTAGGAATGAGTTCGTGACCTCCGTGGTAACAGAAAAACACTTAAATAACTAGAAAAATAACTGGAAAAATACTGGAAAAATAATATTTTTTGTATTGGTAATTTAGAAAAAATGGCAAACGTTTTGTATCTGCTTCTGAGGGATGTAAATTTATGTATTTCTTACACGTACAGTACCATTTTTTAGACACAATAAAGGAACGTTGGGTTTTTGTCTTAGAATCTGGGATTTTAAGTATGAGTAATTTCCCAGTATCTTCTATGTCTTCAATTTTTATGTTTCGCAGTTCCTGCTTCCTGCAGGCACCGCTAATACCAAATATTAGAATCACATATAATAAAATATCCAAGTGTATTTTTATTAGTCAAAAAAAATGTGATGGGTATCTCTGGTATACCTTTGACAACAAATGCTCGCTGTGTGGTGCGTTTATCAATAATTAATTAATTTCTTCTGGAGTGAGTCTTTGATTTATTACTTCTGAAGCCATCAGATTTTCTCTCAACCGTGCCAGAAGTATTGCGTAACTTGAAATGTTCGTATTATGTGGAATATTGACTGTTGCGCGTAACATGGAATACATAGTCCAAAGTGACGACGGTTTCATTTGCCTTGACAATTCATCAAAGTACGCCGACATTACATTTTCGGACAATGATTTGACGTTATTTTTAATCTAAGTCTCCAGTCTATAAATCTTTGGTACATAAGTTCATACTTTCACGCGATATTTCTGGTAGGAGATCGTTTGTGGCAGTTGTGGCTTTTTCGCTGATTTCAGGTGGCGTGCATAATGCACATATTCTCCTCATTGTCGCTAACCATTTTAAAGTTTAAATTCAAAAGAATTAGTCGATAAAATGATATATTTTACTAAAAATTACATTTATCAATACTTATGTGGAAATGACAGTTACAATTTCGAAAAACTGTCAATCGGTTCTGACACCGTGAACTAGATCTAACGACAATAATTGCGATAGCATGTGTGTAATGTTAAGTGCAAATGTCCTCGCTGTGTGATTTTGCACTTTCAGCACGACAGTTCGTAAGGACTCGCTTACTTAGTTTGTGCATTTACTATAGTGGTCGTAGATAAAGTTCATTTCATAGTAGGTTACTTAGGCCTGACAAGCTATGAAAGTGACAAGTTATCACCGTTACAACCTACTGGATTATTTTTTTACGTATAAAATTCCAAGTTTTATCCTAAAATATAAAATTGGTCAAAATTCGAAAAAATCTTGTATGGAAAACGTTGGGAAACACTATTTTGTGTAACTCGCATCGTTTCGCGGAACTCGCTAGCGCTCATTACACAAAATAGTACTTTTCCCAACTGGTAAGTTAAATAGCTTTTTCCGACTTAATCAATCATATTGACACGGAACGTAGTTCTGCTCAAGAATCAACTACTACATTTAAAATGCGAATTTTAGTAATTTTTTACAAGATGCGCATTACCGAGCTTATGACTTTACGTTATATTAGTAATATTTAATAATAATGAATAGTAGTATTTTGATATTAAGATGTGAAAATTACTATACTGAGTAAACAAATATTGGACTCGAGACTGAAGACACCTCAGTAAAGTTACTGAGGTGTTTTCAGTCTCGAGGCAACAGATACGGTGCAAAAAGAACCATAAACAAAATATGTACAATATATCACAAGTACCTAACCACCTTTTGTGGTTTGCGCGTCTACTAGATTACTGCCTACACCTCGACTCAATTGCCTAATCTACCACGTAGCACATAGTATATTACAATATGTTCAGAATTAAAGATAAATAACAAATAAAAATAAGTTTTGTTGTCAGACCTACATCATTATCAAAGTTAGGAATGAGCTAATAGTCAGCTGAACGAATATCATGTTCAAATTACATTTTACCATAATAAATAAGTGCCATGCGCTTCAAATTTGTTCACACATCTTTATTTAGGTAAATTATTTACACGATGACATATTTATCGTAAATATGTCATTGTTTTAGATGCCAATTAAATATTATATAGTTTTTACATTTACTTATGGGGTTAAATTTTAACCAAAAAAATATCCGATATCAGTACCACAAAATATCAAATTTTAGCATGATGCAATATTAGATTGAACACTTTCAATGTAATAGGATATCAACCATTATACGGTTATGCTTCCTCTGACAATACTTCCGGTTTGTTGTAACCGATAGACACATTATTGAGTTTCAAAGTCTGATTGGAAGCAACATAACATGATATCTTTAAACGAAATCGCTATATACTTTATTTTGTAAACGTAGAAGACTACAAAATTTGAATGATGTATTATTGAAAATATTGTTTTTTATTTACAATTTACATTAGTACGATTTTAGTGAAAGTATAAGCCCTAGAACTTCGGGGATTTCGTTTTAAATTTACCAAGAGAAATCACTGGAAATAGTTTTCAAGCTCGTAGCTCAGCCGCTAAGAGGCGCAATTTACAGCCAAAATATACCTACAGATTAATTTTTCAGATGTATGTTAAATAGTACAATATGAAGAGCCGGTTTCATTGGGCAAAACTTTTGTTATTGATATTTGACTGTATCCCTCAACGTAAAGGGTGGGGGAAGCCCCTGATGTTTCATCAGAAAAATGTATTTTTTACTGGATTAGCTCAAATGCCGGCAATAGCATCTTGTGTTCTTTGTCGCATATTTTTCCCAGTGGTGGGACGAGTTTGAAACACTCAAACTTTTTCCCCATCTTTACAATTTTTCCCCACAAATAGAAACCAAGAACTGTAAGATCAGGGAACCCAGGCGGCCATAGAAAGAGACGGCCTCGTCCTATCTAAATTTACGACCTTTCAGAGAAAAGTGTGCAGGGCACTCACCATGTTGAACACATATTTCTCCTGGTTAATAGAACTCCATCTAATAATTGTAGTAATTGGTTTGTCAAGAAATCCAAATAGATACCGCCATTTAATCGCCATTGATGGACAAAATAAAATAGGGTCCGATAATCTCCCCATCTAAAATTCCGCACCAGATATTAATTCTCCACCGATTTTGATGGCCTCCTCTACGCATCCAATGACGGTTATTATCGGACCAGCCATGCATATTGTGTAAGTTAACTCCTCCATTACTTGAAAAGGTAGCTTCATCGGTCTACAATCTACGAGACAAAAAACTCGGCATCTCCCTCAATAATGGCTCCTATGGCCAGTAACAATAATTTAATCAATTTTCATAACCTGTTTATGATAAAGCCTGATGTCGTTGGATATGATAGGGACTTAGGTTATGATTGATTAAAATTCTATGCTACTGATCAATTTTATTTGGGGACAATTTACATGATCATTATTTTAAATACAATGAGCATTGGCTTTGAGCATTAGAATAAATATTTTATCAACTGATAATCAAATCAAGTATATTAAAAAAAATACCAATATATTAATTTTGTCATAAACAATTTAATTATTTTGCCACTAATAAATATAAACTCGCATCTAAAAAATCATTGTGCTGTTGAATAAAAATAACTGTCCTTATTTATTTAAATATAATTGATCTACAATTATTAAACTAATATTAACATGTTAGTTATATACTCGTGTACCATATTGTAAGTGTCCATAATACCACAGAAGTCGTCTGTGACCTCAAAAATATTCACATTTATTTTTGTATCATCTGCTTCTGAAATTTTGTTCAACAAGTTCGATTGACACTTCTTTCTTAGTGACTGTTTATTATGTTTATTAATTGCAAACGTGTGAACTAGGTAGATACACTCGTACGTTATAATGGACGTTTTTTCAATATTGAATTGGAGGGCGAAAGTTATATGAACCTATCAATATGATGACAAGATACTTGAACGAATTGATTTTTTCTCATAATGAAAAAGTATATATGCAGCAGTCAATTCCATATATTGCTGGTTATGAGGCGATAAGCCCGTTTGGTTCCTGACGCGTGTACTTTTTAATTCTGTAAAGCCTCAGGCGAAAAGTCTTTTCACAATATAATATGATTTTATATGTCTGTATTTATGTGTGTATATATATCAATATATATATATATATATATATATATATATATATATATATATATATATATATATATATATATATATATATATATATATATATATATATATATATATATATATAAAGGGTCCGCCAATAGGGACGCTCGATCTTTGACAGCTCATGGCGGCCATGTTGTTTGTGGTAGAGTTGGCAAACGTAGTTGTTATTATTCAGTGTATCTTCACAAATCACCATGAACCAATTCAGCCGCGAGCAACATGTGCAAATCGTTAAAACTTATTACGAAAATCATTCATCGGTTCGAGCAACGTGCCGCGCGCTCCGCCAATTTTAGGGTGCAATTGATCGTCCTGCTGAGTCGACTATCCGTCGTTTGATTAACAAATTCGAGGCAACCGGTTCGGTGAACAATCAGCCAACACCGACGCGTCGTCGAAACGTCCGATCTGCCCAGAATGTCGCCGCTGTGCGCGATAGTGTGCGTGAAAATCCGCGACAGTCAATTTCACGTCGCGCACAGGAACTCCGCCTTTCGGAAACATCACTTCGCCGAATCTTGCATCTGGATTTGGGCATGCATCCGTACAAGATCCAGCTGACACAAGAGCTCAAAATAAACGACCATAGACAGCGCCGTATCTTCGCTGATTGGGCTTTAGAGCAGTTGGAAGTCGACCCCGATTTTGGTCGCAAAATCATCTTCAGCGATGAGGCACATTTTTGGTTAAATGGGAATGTCAACAAGCAGAATTGCCGTTATTGGGCCGAGAACAATCCACAGGAGGTCCACCAGGTCGCAATGCACCCAGCAAAGGTAACTGTTTGGTGTGGATTTTGGGCCGGAGGCATCATCGGGCCGTATTTCTTCGAGAACGACGATGGTGTGTCCATCACGGTAAACGGCGAACGATACAGATCCATGATAACGAACTTTTTCTAGCATGAAATCGACAATATGGATGTCGAGGATATGTGGTTTCAGCAGGACGGCGCTACGAGCCACACAGCGCGCTCCACAATGGATCTTCTGCACGAGCGCTTCGGAGGAATGGTTATCTCGCGCGGAGGCGACATCAACTGGCCACCGAGATCGTGCGATTTAACCCCACTAGACTATTTCTTGTGGGGTTTTCTTAAATCACAGGTCTACGCAAACCAACCACAAAACACTGATGCCCTCAAAGTCAACATACGCCACGCCATCGATGAAATACAGCCCGATTTGTGCGCCAGAGTCATTGAAAATTGGACTTCTCGTATGCGCGCCACCCAGCGAAGCCGAGGTGGACATTTGACCGATATTATTTTCCATACATAATGCCTTCGAATACTCTTTCAAACAAAAAATAAATTTCATTTATACCTCTCACACAACTTGCTTTATTTCATTTTAAAGATCGAGCGCGCTTATTGGCGGACCCTTTATATATATATATATATATATATATATATATATATATATATATATATATATATATATATATATATATATATATATATATATATATATATATATATATATATATATATATATATATATATATATATAGGTACCACTTAGAAGTTGTACAAGTTCTTTCACCTTTATTGAGGATCTTCAGAGTACGACCTGTTTCATTCATCATTTATACTTGAATTTAAAATATTAATACTCCAACACTTGCAGTGACGTTTCATGACATTAGTTTTTGACGGAACTCAAATTCTTAGTCTACTAGTCTATTATTTATATTTGTTCTATTTGAACATATTATATATAAAAGCATTAGGCATACAGTTATCCAGAAGATGTTAAACTTTAAAATGCATAAAACCTTGTAGAACCTATTTAAAACAACTACCTTCCTAGCTATGTGCGGGAAAATATTGAATTACATATACAATAGAATTCTGAAGCATTCAAAGAGGGAGTGATACAGAAATTGCTTGCTTAGTCAAAACTAAAATCATTTGTTGGTCTTATGTAGTAATTGTTTTTTCGAAAATTCGAAAAAAATCCAATTTTAACCCTGGAATATATTTATTAGCTTTGAAGTTCTTTGCTATTCATATGTTTTGTGAAAAGTAATCTTGGGTTTGTAGCATTTCATTACATAGAGAAATAAGCAAATAGACGAATAATAAGGCAGATTCTAGATTCGAGTCTATTTGCTTAGCTATTCGTCTATTTGCTCTAAAAATTACCTTACTAAAATGTGCACCCCTTACAGATACAGCCCTTCAAAGTTTATTATAATATTTTAAGTATATATTTATTATAATATTTTATTAAGTTTATTTATAATAATTCAAAGTTTCCGAAAAAATATGGAATAGCGGATGTAATTTGAAAACCAAAATAGGTATAGCAGTAAAATTGTACACACATGTGCTACTAATGCATGTGCATCATGTGCAACTTATCAACAATTTTTCGAAAATATCTGCCTCTTGGAAAGGGTTGAAATAAGAATCCACTAATTTTTTGTACAACTTATTTGGTTGACAAATATTAAGCATTCAAAAATGCGTGACAAATAGCCTGGTTTATTTAGATCCTTTTGCCTTTCTCGCTTTTTCCTCTAAAACTAACTGTTTATTAACAAAAAGAAATAAAATTCATTCTCATTAGAACATATATGATTGTAGCTAAACAATATTATTTAAGTAGGAGGCTTAGTAATATTTTACTAAGGTCATTTATATGTATAATATATATATATATATATATATATATATATATATATATCTATATATATATATATATATATATATATATATATATATATATATATATATATATATTGTGAAAAGTAATCTTGGGTTTGTAGCATTTTATTACAAAAAGTAATAAAATGCTACAAACCCAAGATTACTTTTCACAAAATAAATATGAATAGCAAAGAATTTCAAAGCTAATATATATATATATATATATATATATATATATATATATATATATATATATATATATATATATATATATATATATATATATATATATATATATATATATATATATATATATATATATATATATATATATATATATATATATATATATATATATATATATATATATATATATATATATATATATATATATATATATATATATATATATATATATATATATATACTGCTGATACTTCACTGTTTCCATTGTTTATATTTTAAACATATTATACTGAAATTAAATTTAAATGATATCGTATTTCGTTTCGTATATTTGTTACAGTTCACATCATTGGATTCCATAGGAGGTCTTAAAATCGGACTGAGACAAAGTTTCGATTTTGTTTACATTTTTGTTCTTTTAGTTTTCCTAGGTCAATACCAATTTGCTGGGGTATCAGAAGTTTTATTGTTGGTAGAAATCTTATTACGTACTTGGCTCTTGGTGGAAGGAAAAGAATATACCTGCCTCTATACCTCGTAAACCTAATAGAATCCCTACATTTCAGCATCTATGAAGCCCGTAATGTATTGTCTAATTTACCATTGATGTATTATATACAGTGTGTCCGAATTTATTTATAAATATGGAAAAATAATTCTTCACAAAACTCGTGTCCTTACCCTTATAAATGTTTTCTAATGTATGTTCGAATGGTCACTATTCCACCATGGTTACTGCTGTTAATCAAGGGCTAATAATAATTATAAGATATGGATATGGCACTGGGAGAACCTATTTTCCTCGAAATTAACTAAATAAGCCCGTTCTTACACATAGTCATATTTAATGAACGGTAAACTGATCACACGCATTTGCCTTTTGTTTTTCCGATTTTGTTTTTTTTGTTTTTTTGCTTGTTTTGTGATTTGGCTTTGTCGACGATATTATCAATAACTAGGCTATTAGCCTATTATACTATTATAGCAAATATTTAAACACTATTAAATTCAATACCAACCGAGAACATTACCAACTTAGTAAATCTAGCTTAAACTTTGTCCAATCAGAAATCAGATTGAGCATATTTCTTAACTTTGTAATAAAACAACCATAAATTGCTTTGCCCTTCAATATGATTATTATACTTCAAAGTTATATCTTATTTAAATTTAGTATGATTCAGATCTTTATTAGATAAATTCCACAAACCTATTATTATTATAGGGTTTCAATTGGGCATAATTAAGTAACAAAATTAGGTGAAAAGTACAGCACGTAAGTATTGTCAATAAAATCATTTAATAAAACCAATACCTATTGACCAGACAAATTCTTACAATTATACCACTTTGAGTGCAGTATCTCTGCATGAACATTTATTTATAAGCGGTAATCGATAGCGCTGTTAGTGTAAAATGAAAATCTAAAAGTCCCAAAGAATCTAACGTGACCTAAAGTCGCCATTTTTAAAAACATGCCCCCCAGCGCCATTTCTTTAAATTATGTTATTTCAGTCTCTGTTTGTCGCATTTGCATTTCTTACTTTGTTGTTTTTTGTATTCGCCATAGTGAGTACAATAAAAAGTTTCATTACATCAATAAAAAAATTACAAAGAACGAGCAAAAAAAAGTAAAAACACTTTTTCATAATTTTTTTCTATAATTTGTTGTTACTGGCTGCAATAAATATTAAACAAAAGTATTCCTTTTTGGTAAATTATATTTATGGGATAGTGAATTTGCTTTATTTAGGCTAATTTTTGGTGTACCTTTGTAACTTAATTATTAACAAAGATATC
Organism: Tetropium fuscum; assembly: GCA_964058915.1. NCBI lineage: Eukaryota > Metazoa > Arthropoda > Insecta > Coleoptera > Cerambycidae > Tetropium > Tetropium fuscum. The sequence goes on along the minus strand of CAXKVY010014484.1, from coordinate 14,950 downwards.
ACTTATCATTCATGGAGGTGTACATCCACAACAGGACACATAATATACACCTAGACTATACGCTGTTGACCTACCAACTTTTGATTTAATTTTGCTCTTTTTACAGAGTTATGAACGTTTTGTCGTTTTTTCCAGTTTGGTGTGTCGCCTTCGGGCATAAATCATGGGTATTAATGTATCTGACAGTGGTAAGTCAGAATTATTAAAATATTACATATACCTAAACATATACTTGGGAAAAAAATTACAGTTTTAAAAAAATTACCAATTTTAATTTTTGTAAACGATTCGATGCTAAATAAATAAATTTTTCATGACAGAGGTAATCACCTCTGAACCTTCCTCTGAAATGGTTTAGTTTAAATCTCAAATAAAGTAGTAAAAATGAAACCAGAATACTCAAGAAATCCGACTTGTGAAACATTTAAATTAAATTAAATTCAGTAGCCTGCAACTAACGGACAGACTATAGTATAAGCGCAAGCAAACACATGCCTATAACTAACCAACAGAGTATAGCGGAACGCCAACCAGCTACGTGCATGCTTGGTGAAAACGTAATATCGTTATAACCAAATAATTAATCGCCACAAAAATCTGTTTCAAGTGATATTACAGATATTACAATAGACAAGTCATGACAATAATTATAAAATATCAATCACTAATAAACTGTGTCTAAATTGATGGATTAATGCAAAAGCATCAGTGTAAATCAGGGTTTCGAGAGCTAGGAACCAAACATAAAATGTCGAGGCAACGCGTCACACAGAAATTATATAATATGATAATCAAAGTGTAATATACTTAAGTGAATTTAAATAAATTAAATATAATGAATCATTCTGATTGTCCAGATCAGAATAACATAACAAGGAAAGAAGTAGGTAACTAGGAAGTTGCATTTGTTTTTTATTACGGTTCATCCGTAGAAACCACAAACATTATGAAGAATCTAGAGTCTAGCTGCGGCGTTGGAAGAAGTAACAGCCACGCTCCTGAATTCGATGAAAATTTATTATAAAATAATTGTAAATTTAAAGTAATAATCGTAAATTTGTGCTAAATAAGAAATATTACCAGTGTAAATAGTCTAGAATTAGAAAGAACTGCATAAATAAGTGTTTCGGCGATTTTACAAGTAAGAAGTAAAATGCTTGGTAGCATCCCAGCACAGTAGAAGAAATTTGCGATCAAAAACAAACAAGAAAAGGATGCAATCTTTCACAGAAATCAAGGTAATACACTATTAAAAACTACAGTAGCAGTAAGTAATAAATTTGAGGGTAAATTTCAAGAAATAATTTAAAACTAATATAATTTGAGCATCACTATAATTTTATTAATTTAATAAAATTTTGCATAGTATAAAATTTATTACGTTGAGTAACTTCATCTAACAAAGAATCTTTTTAAAGAAATTTATATAATAGACCTAATTGGACCCCCTCTAAGACTATAGAGTACTCATGACTAAAGTGATCCTTAGTAAAATAGAAATTAGTGTTCATAGAACTAGCGCCCATAAAACAGAGAAGGATTCAATAGGGAAGAAAATAGAGTAAGTATCCTATAATCAGAGTAAATATTTCTCCATAATATTATTTCAATATAAAATATTTTTATTACAAAAGCCTAAAACATAAATACATAACATAACACAATTATCTTAACCAAGGTGGGGCTTAATATATAATTCATTAATCACAAATTATCATACCAACAAGGGGCTACATTTCATATATCACAATTTTATTCATCCCAACAAGTTCATCTCAATTTTATCATATCAAAGTGGAGCTACTTAATTCATATATAATTTTATCGCACCAACGTGGGAATTTTATAAATCTTCATAATCATTTATAACAATTTATATATATATATATATATATATATATATATATATATATATATATATATATATATATATATATATATATATATATATATATATATATATATATATATATATATATATATACATATATATATATATATATATATATATATATATATATATATATATATATATATATATATATATATATATATATATATATATATATATATATGTATTTATATTATGTTAACTGATGTTATGATATATATAGATGTTAACTTTTCAAAATATATAATAATTTAATTATATGTGTATATATATATATATATATATATATATATATATATATATATATATATATATATATATATATATATATATATATATATATATATATATACACACACATAATTAAATTATTATATATTTTGAAACGTTAACATCACAACCATATTATATACCCGTCTATATACTTTCCAGTTTTGTCTCGTTATCATATATCCACAGCATCCTCGATTACAGCTGATATGTTTTCATCGAGAAAATTACCATTATCTAAAAAATACGTTAAATTAATTACTTGAGGATGTTTTTTATGGTCATTAATCATCGTCTATTCAATAATATCGCGACATTACATATCCAATATAAATCATTTGGAAATATATACATGCCAAGAACAAAGAAGGCGCTATCACGAATGTATATTTATATACCTATATTTAAACTCTTTGAAAACATAATATAAACGTAATATAGTACATTATTTTTCGAGAAGTAGAGTAACAATTTTTCTAGATTAATAGTTATTTATGCAACAAGTGCAAAAAGTAAATGTTTATTGCACGCGACGCGAAATACACATGCGACGGACAACACGTCGAGTGCAATCAACACTTCTTGTACGAGTTGCATACAATATTTTCTCTACGTTCATGCAAAAACCAAAAAATGTTTCATTTAGGTGGCATTAATGCCATAACATTAGGTGACATGTCATGATATTTATGTCAAAACACTGTCGTAGAATGATAGATGAGTGCAATAAAAATTTTATTGCACAAGTGCAATAAAGATCCAGTTTTTGCACTGAATATAATTCCATAAAGTTTTGTTTATTACATGAATGTAGAAAAATAAAGTTTAATTTTGCAAATACGTAGATGATGTGTAGCCACCTTACAATTGTTGGCAGAAGAAAACATAGCCGCTTAGCGCTTATATTAATATTACGGCTTTTGGTGCTTCTTGCGTTTCCCTCGTAGTTTTCTTGTTTGTAATAATAATTACATATTTAGAATAATATGCTTTTCTTTAATAAATATAATTTCTGAAGAGGACTGAATATTACTAGTGCTGTTATTATAATGCCAACTTATACTAGTATGCAAATAGTAAACGAAACAACTTTGTTCCAGTTACATGGTGTACATGGATGAAAACGGAGATGCGGAAGGTAATTACACTTTAATAGCGAGAAAGATGTTACCGAATACCAACAAAGATTATGGATTGTTTCCAGTTGGAGTGTTTACACTGCGACGGACGGATTCCAGATTGCCTGTAAGTCATGATATACATAATATACTTCCTAATTTGATAATAATTATTTTCCGGTCTTGTTCCTCTTAGATCAGGTATGTAGTATACTCCTCAGCGCTAGATGTCACCACCGTTATTGAAAGAAATCGCCACGTACTCTCCACACCCCTCTCTCTCTTCCGTTTCGCCCGCCGCCCCCGCCGGTACTCATTACTGTTTTCGGTGCGAATGTGTTCACCGTCCGTAATATTCTCACGAGTTTTATTCGCTACAAGTCGCCGATTTTCATCAAAATGGGCAAATATAAAAAACGAAGTCGTGAGTCTTCATCCTCAGAAGAAGACAGGGCAAATAAGAAGAAAGTTAAGGCCCTGGAACGGAAAATTGCTATCTTCACATCCGTTACACGCGAGCCTTTCCCTGGCGGCAGGCCTCTTATGGTACAAGGACTAAGAGCCAGAGGGATACTGGAAGACGCGTTACAGATTTCAATTTCTTCTTTGGCAGAGTCATCTATTAAGCAATACAATCATGGCCTGAAACTTTGGTGGGATTTTTGCCTGGAAAACCAGATACAATTATTCGAATTTTCCATACAAAATATCCTTAAGTTTTTATCTTTACACTTTAATAAAGGCGCCTTTTATAGTTCTCTAAATACCGTCCGAGCCGCCCTGTCCCTTCTTATCTCCCCGGAGGTAGGCTCTGATGGTCGTATTAAACGTTTTTTCAAAGGTATTTTCAGACTAAGACCTCCAAAACCAAGATACAAAGAAACGTGGAACCCCGACATAGTTTTGAAGTTTTTCTTGGGGCTGCCATCCAATGAGGAATTAGGTTTGGACCTCCTGTCATAAAAATTAGCTACCTTATCGGCCTTAGTGACAGCTCATAGAATCCAGACACTTCAGCTAGTTTTGATTCCAAATATCGAAATTTCAGATAACTGGGTTTGTATAAAAATATCAGACTCTATTAAAACATGGGGCCCTAACCGATTCCAACCTTATCTTAAATTTCCGTTTTTCAGAGATAAACCAAAACTATGTGCGGCTTCCCTTTTAATATGTTATCTCAACAGAACTAATGACTTACGACCGCCCAATGTAAGTAATCTATTTTTAACTATAGCCCTATAAAGCAGCCTCTAGACAAACAATTAGCCGCTGGATCAAATCAATTTTAGATAGGAGCGGTCTTAATACTGCTATTTTTCGTGCACAAAGTACGCGACATGCCTCAACCTCTGCCTCCGCAAGGAGAGGGGTCTCTCTGGAGGTCATTCGAGATGCGGCGTGTTGGTCCGCTTCATCTCAAGTATTTACTCGATTCTACAATAGACCGTTGGCCGAGCCAAGTTTTGCAGAGGCAATTATTGTTTAAACTTGTTACTTGTACACTTAGATATAAAACTGTTATTGTACACCTTTTTTTTTCCTGGCTGAATTTTGAAATAAATGTTTTTCAAATTCATTTACTAAGCGTTTAGTATGTATATGCTATTGCAACCACTATTGCTGTAAACATCTACATACCTGATCTAAGAGGAACAAGACCGGAAAATAATTATGAGAAGTTTCATCGTAATTATTTGAAGGTCTTGTTCCGAATAGATCACTCCCACCTTTACCCATAATACTCCCGGTGATCTATGAAGAGGTTGCATCAATGTGGCTTCAAATATAATGAGTACCGGCGTGCCAAACGGAAGAGAGAGAGGGGCGTGGAGAGTACGTAGCGATTTCTTTCAATAACGGTGGTGACATCTAGCGCTGAGGAGTATACTACATACCTGATCTATTCGGAACAAGACCTTCAAATAATTACGATCAAACTTACACTTTATTACACTTAGGTAAGTTCGTTTAATCTTATAATTATTAATGACGGTAAAACTTAACTACAGTTCAGTTTAGTACAGTTGAGACTAAAGGAAATCAAATAACTATAAACTACTATAAACCCTGTTACATTGCTCCGAAAAAAAAATCTAATGTTTATTTATATGAAACCAAAACAATCCGGATTTGAAAAACGAGTGTTATGACCTCTGGGGCCAAATTCTAAACTAATATCTAATGTATTATACAACGACTGATTGTCATTTTTTTTGACAATTTCGACACTAAAATTGGAAACGATTATAGAAACTAATATAGTGACTTCTATTTTCTATGGAAATGATGTTTCAAAGATATTCTTCTTTACTCAAAAACTATTGTCCTGCTAAATTTTGCGTTGTTTAAACATTTAGTTCTTGAGATAGCGTATTCACAAAAAACCCGGTATCTGGACGGACAGACGGATGGATATTTTAAAAGTTGTTTAAAATTTTACGAGGAACCGAACGGAAAATGTGTGCGTTCCGACGAAAATTGTTTTTTCATTTTTCCCGATCAATTGCAATACACTTCGACGATTGCAATTGCACTACACTTGCAGCGAAAGGTATAATAAAAACGTTTATTCTCAGCTTTCGATGACAACGTTCAATTGATTACAAATTATTTCCTTTTAGCCCAGGCAATGGGTAGTCTTACCACGCAAAAGGTCGTAATAAGATGAAATTTGGTGGGATCATAAAATATAAGGTCTTGATCATAACCCTGAGTTAGAGATGTCTCCGTTCCTATTAGGGCTACAAATAAATAGAATTCTACATAAAATATGTTCCATGCATTTTTTAAGTCAGACCATTAGTTTTCAAGATACAGCACGCCAAACACAATACAAATAATGGCAATGTTGCGGTGGAGCGTTTATTATGCACCTGTTTCTCTAAATGTGGGCTAATTGATTTGTGCAAAGTAATTTCGGCAAATATATATTATTATCAAATGCATTTATATAGTTTTCTGCATTGTATGGCTATGGCCAGCCATTTTCTTGCTCAAATTATTATTTATGAATATAGAGCAATAGCGCAAAAGCATCGATTTTGCGCTATTCAATCGATCCTGACATGCAGGAATTTCGGACGATCAGTGGCATTACTGCCATGCACCAAGAAGAGACGCCACGCGACAATATTGCCTACGGACTTACCAATAAGTGCAATTGTAGGGTTGACAAAATGCAGTTGAGTATGGTTGGGAAAAAATTCACACAGGACTAGATGCTGTGCGACACTAAGCAACCTGCTCCGGATCCCCTTCTGAAAAGTATTTCGTGCAAGTGTAAAATGGACCGTGGAAGAGCATATAGCTGCCGCAAAATAAGCCTAACACGTTCCGCCCTTTGCTATTATAGCAATGGATCGTCCTGCGAAAACAGTCCCGAAGTGCTTGGGGAAGGCGAGTTAAATATAGAAGTAGAGGAAATTGATGATGAGACAGATCTCTTAGAAATATCGAATAAAAATACTATGTAATGTGACCATAATGGTGGAGAAAACTGAGAAGACAATGCACCAGTCCTTCCACAACCATAAGGTACTTATAATAACGAATTTGGGGATTAAGTCTATTGAGGATACCGCGTTAGGAGAAAATGCACCGTTAGAGTCTACCTCCTGGGTGGTGTGGAAACAAGTTACAATATGATAAATATCATACCCAGTAAGGAAACAGACATGTCCCTACAAAATATAATCATACATCATTCATTATTAAACAGAGCAAAATCGGTGCTTTTGTGCTATTGTTCCATGTTGATAAATAATAAGCTGAACAAGAAAGTGGCTGGCCATAGCCATGCAATGCAGAAAAATGCATTTGACAATAATATATATTTATATTTATGCCGAAATTACTTTGCATTTTGCACATGTCAATTAGCCCACATTTAAAGAGACACGTGAAAAAAATACTCTCCACCCCAACATTACCATTATTTGATTGCGTTTGGCGTGTTATATCTTAAAAACCACTGGTCTGGCAGAAAAATGCATAAAATATATTTTATGTAGAATTTTATGATTTTTAAATTATTTTTTTTCTTAGGACCAATAGGAAAGGAGATATTTAGCAAAACTGTAGTTAACAGCCATCTTTCCAAGAAGACGGCGCGGGCGGCCCTCTCCTAAGGTCGCATACTCAGGTTTATGATCAGGACATTGAATTGTACGATCCCACCAAATTTCATCTTGTTAGGACTTTTTGACTTTTTTTAGTCGTCACTTTTTTTGATAAAAATGTACGACATGGTTAATAAGCGCCTAAATATTTCTGTAGAGATACTTAGTTGAAATTAGTAAAATTATGAGTGATAAATAAGTAGCATTTCGAATTCTAATGGAAAATAGATATGTACTTAGAATAGCTATCTATAATAAGTATACTTCACCCGCAATCTAAAAAAAATTAATGCAAATACCATTGTTAACAGCCATTTTATTATTACATGTATTGTAGTAAATAATTTTAGCAAATCACTACTAAACAGAACAACATTCATATTTGAGTTTAGCTCGCCTAAAACGTAGTATTAATTAGGTGAATCAATGTTATAATGGCGTAACAACGTCTATCTCTGTATTATCTTAGAGAAGAGACATAATAAACCTAAATGTTAAAATATCTCAATAAGAAGAGCAAGTATAAATTAACTCATAAATTTTAAACATATGTCCACCATGATTTAATGCAGATATTAGGAGTAACATCCAGGAAAAAAACATAGCACATGAAAGCTCTAAAAAATATATCCATGCGCTATTTAAAAATATTTGGTCATTAATTAAACGTTCTATTAATTTTGCATATAAAGCGTATATATATCATTCTTCATATGTAAATGTTGTTCAAAACGACTCTCAATGACACCGTTTTTATAACAATAATACCCCTCAACTTGTAATAGATGGCTTTTCTCGCTATTTTTCAAATGTCAACCCAAACCGGCGAATATTGGCAAACTTATCATGGGTTTGACAATGTATGTATATAATATTTCAAATGTGTCCAGTGAATATGTTCTAAAAGCTATTAAAAACTTAAAATAAATGTATTAGCTAGCTTTGTTATTAAAGCCTTTTTTGTTGAACCATTGAGTATTTTGTTAAACTTACTTATCCTGAAATATGGGAAACAGCATTAATGGCTTAACATCAGTAACAGGATCTCATGAATGGTTATTTACGGATGATTTGGATTTTTTCCCTTATTGTATCTGAATTGGATTGCTTAGTCTTATAGGATGAATTTAACAACATAAGTGAACGGTGTTTCAATAATTCCTTAATTTTAAATGTGTCAGAATGCGAAATAGTATCATATCATAGTATCAAGTAACTACTATAGTGTTTTCGTTTACAAACGTTATATACAAACTAGAGCCCCAAATTGTGCCTTTAAAATTGTGTGTGGATGTAAAAACAATCCAGTAGGTTGCAATGGTGTGACAGCTCGACATTTTCATAGCTTGTCAGGTCTAAATAACCTACTATGAAATGAACTTTACAAAACCAGTTGCGTAATATTTTACTTTTCGTAACTGGTTGTGAAAAGTAAGACGTTTCCTAACGTCAAAGGGTTTTGAAAAGTGCCAATTTCCATGTCAAAATTAGAAAAAGTAATTTTCCGTCCCGTTGAATAATTTTATAGGCATTTTTTTTTATTAATTCTCGTATTCGTGCAAGTCTTGGGTGTCTGTATAATTACTCCAGTCATCAGGGGGATTCCCTCGCGCAATAGGTACCGCAAGTCTGTTTTTTTTTATATGTTGTTCTGTTTTGTATTTCACTTGTGGCTTCCACCGTTCGTTGATTTCAACTGATTTTTAATATTTGCTTCTTCCGAGGCTTCTACGCCTTCCTAGGTCTATCTGGAAGAGATTAATTAATTAATAACTACGATTGCAATTCGTAGTTTTCAATACGGTTGCCTTTTGAGGCCTAATATAAACAGAATTGAGTTCGGACTTAGTACATGGAAATTAGTCAAATTTATGCGGAATAGAAGAAAAAATTATAATAAGCTGAAATTTCTAGGATAGTTAGCTTATGTGTGTAAGAATACATATCAAAAAAGTTTCTACCCCGAAGCGGAACGTTTCATCCCTATCTCACCCCCTTTAAGGATACCGCACTGTTTTCTTTACAATATTTCTTAAACGCTTTATCTCAGGAAAAATGTGGGGAAAAAAACGGATGTGCCTTTATCTATATTTGATGAAAGAGGACTGACGAGTAAAACCAAAAAGTCATTATTGTATAAAATTTTCAAATACGTACCAGAACGTCCAATTACTGTCGCCAACTGTGAGTATGTAATTGATGGTGGAAATCTAACTCATCGTGTTGTGTGGCCGAGTCAGGGCACAAGAAGATTTACAACACATACGTTAAATTTCTTAAAAGGCATTATGGGAAAAATGTCACAATTATTTTCGATGGTTATGGTAATAATCATACGAGCACAAAAGGTGTTGAACGCCAACAGAGAATTTTTACATCTACCAAAGTTATTTTTGATCAAAATACGCCATTTACAGTCTCTAAAGAAAAATTATTAAGCAACCTTGCCAACATAGAACGATTGATTTCTCAACTAGTTCAGATCATTCAAAATAAAGAGATACCATCTATAACCGCGGATGATGATGATGATGCTGACTCAAGAGAAACAGTTCTTTCTGCTCATGCATTTAGTGCTTATGACACAAGGTCTGCTTTTTTTGGAAAAGGCAAACTCCAAAATATTAATTTATATAACTCCGAAAGAAACTTACAAGAAGTTGTTAAAACCTTTGACAAACAAATGCTACAAGACAGGATATTACTGAGGCTGGGAAAATATTTACTCTTGCACTCTATAAAGCACAAAAAAATGAAACATCAATAAATCATCAGAGGTGTGTTCTGTTTAACACCTTGGTTGGCAATTCTAGTCAAACGGTTACTTTGGCAGGGCTATACCCGACGTTTGCAGCTTTGCAACAACATGCGTTGAGGGTTTACCCCCCAAATTCAGGCTTGGCATGGAAATGATTTAGAACCAGAAGAATGGGGATGGAAGAAACCAGGTGATATTTTAATACCTGTTTTAACTACTGACGCACTAGCTCCCTTATGAATTTTAGAGTTAATTTCGTGTGCCTGCAAAAAGGGCTGCGGAAAGCGATGCGGATATTTCAAGGTTGGTTTAAAATGTAACGGTAATGTGTTTGAACTTTCACGGACAAGGATGCTTTAATGCGGAACGGACCGATGCAATTGAATTTGAGCAAGAACAAATGCCTTTAGTGTATTAGGCCTCAAGGGGAAACCACATAAATAAAACGCACCGACAAACTTTACTTCCTGGGTGGTGTGCAAACGAGTTGGGTGGTTTAGAAATCGTTAAATAGTTCTATATACACTGCTGGCCAATAGGTTGGAATAATTCTAATTTTTAGGGTAAGTTTCGATACATATATCTTCTGAACGATATGGAATATCAAAATACGGATTTCAGGACGTTTTTGGAAATTTCATCGACAAAAACTGGTCTGAATATCAATTTTCCATTATGCTCAAAAAAGGAATATACGGGGGTGTAAACTAAACCCCTAAAAAAATCAAAATTTCATTCTTACCGAGAATTTAGGAAAACCAAAATCGAGTTAAATTTTTTATACCGGGGTAATCTATGGACCAATTCGAAAAAACAAATTTGGCCGATTTTTGATATCTCGCTTATTTTTGAATATACGGCGTTTTTATTGAAATTAGGACAATTTTTTGGAAATGTATCTCTTACTTTTTAAAAACAAAGTAAGTAATGGATTTTTTTCTTATTTTCAAGTAAGCTTACATGCCTCTAGCTGCCTCAGTAGCTAGAATTGACATTTCTTATACAGGGTGCCTGCGAAAACATTTAATAAGCATGTGTCACGAAAAATCTGTATATTTAAATAAACTGTGTGCAGAACCCTGTATGATTAAAATGAACGATAATTTTAAAATTTTAAAACTGTGAAGGGAAACCTTAGAAAAATATCTCGAAACGGTTTTTTATTTTTCTTGATCGGATGAGTATTATCATAATTTACAGTTTCGTTGTAATTACACGGTAAATCCCTATATAAAACATTTAAAAAACTTGCGGTAGTAACGATTAGCTGGTGATTATGATAATACTCATCCGATCAAGAAAAATAAAAAACCGTTTCGAGATATTTTTCTAAGGTTTCCCTTCACAGTTTTAAAATTTTAAAATTATCGTTCATTTTAATCATACAGGGTTCTGCACACAGTTTATTTAAATATACAGATTTTTCGTGACACATGCTTATTAAATGTTTTCGCAGGCACCCTGTATAAGAAATGTCAATTCTAGCTACTGAGGCAGCTAGAGGCATGTAAGCTTACTTGAAAATAAGAAAAAAATCCATTACTTACTTTGTTTTTAAAAAGTAAGAGATACATTTCCAAAAAATTGTCCTAATTTCAATAAAAACGCCGTATATTCAAAAATAAGCGAGATATCAAAAATCGGCCAAATTTGTTTTTTCGAATTGGTCCATAGATTAATTCTCGGTAAGAATGAAATTTTGATTTTTTTAGGGGTTTAGTTTACACCCCCGTATATTCCTTTTTTGAGCATAATGGAAAATTGATATTCAGACCAGTTTTTGTCGATGAAATTTCCAAAAACGTCCTGAAATCCGTATTTTGATATTCCATATCGTTCAGAAGATATATGTATCGAAACTTACCCTAAAAATTTGAATTATTCCAACCTATTGGCCAGCAGTGTAATTTATAAAAAGTTGTTGAAACCGCTACAAATACAAAAAATAATGCTACAAAATAATAGCAATGCTGGATAAATATTGTGTCGCCATTCAAAAGCGTTTTTGTTATATACCCCTAATTTTGCCGTCGATTAACATGAAAACCCTTGATAATCTGCAAAAGACTTATAGGTTATAGGACATCTTTTATAGAAAATTTAATTCTGAATATTTTTTAAAACCTCTTTATTTTTGTCGTAGAATTTTACATTTTCAAGATATTATTGAAAAACCAGCGCCAGTGAAAAGCCAGTGTCATTATAAGGGTGAAAAAGGGATGACGCTTACCAGTTAGAGATGTGAACTCTTCGATCCTGTATTGCTACCCCTATCAACTGTCAATTCTGAAAATATCAGCTTATTATAAATTTTTCTTCTATTTTTGCTAATTTCCGTGTTCTAACTATAATATAGGTAAATGCTTCTAGGAAAATAAAATGAATTTCTACGATTAATATTTACTTAATACCTAATCTATACTGCAGGGCATCGTAACAAGTGGATGTCTAATTTTTTCACTTCATTACACATAATAGTAATCATACTAAATATGTTGAATGGAAACTATATACAAATATTAATTGTAAAATTGCGACATTCTAGTGGTTTGTACTAGTATAATTTGCGCTTAGGTAGCATAAAATTAACGGTGTGTCAATTCAGGTTGCGTATGCAAACGTAAATGCATTCTAATAATGTTGTATTTACAATACATTATTTGCAGATATGTATGCTGATTTTAACCAATTTCATATAATAACATTGTTTACCTCGTTTATCTTATTCTATTCAACCCTTAAATAAAATACTGACTCTAAGATTTGTAATCCCATTATGCGTGATTAAGACATGTGCATTTACTCATCATAAAGAAATTTCACTATACATCAAATGTAAATAGCTTCCGTTATATAAATCGTACATCATTCCGAAGAACTCATATAAAAGCGAAACTACTCGTACAACTTCTCAATTATTCGTTTCGGTATGTATCCAAATATACAAGTTGTAAGTGTTTTCATTTAATTTCTCTTTAGTCATTGCTTTACTTACTTCTTACGTTTCTTTCTGACATGAAAAATATGAATAACTAATTACTTCAAAAGTAGAAGTAATAGATTAATAAATATGTAGTTCTATTAGAGAGAGAGAGATAGAGAAAGAGAGAGAGAATGTTTGTATATTTATGTTATCATTATCCTTGTTTAGAATGTTTAGTTGAGCATATGAGATCTTACCCCAAGGGAGGTTCAAAGAAGCTAAACTTGAAATTTGTAACTAATTTATATTGAATTAACTTTTTATTTATATAACACATGCCTACAGGTGTTTTGGTGGTACATGGAGCTGATTTCATATGTATTTGCTGTCCTGAATTCAAATATGGCATTAGTTTTTGCTTAGGAGCTCAATTTCGTAAGATATAACATTTTAGTGCAATATACGTTCCACTATTTTAAGTTAAGTCCATGGATCAAATTAAAAAACTAAACACGGAATATTTATTATTATATTATACAAATATTATACAAATATAGAGGGAAAAGTCATCGACGGAACCAACTAGTCACTGAATACTTCGGAAGCTTCGTTTCCCTGACATTCTTGAATGCATTTTGCAACAATCCCTTTTTAAACTCCTGCAGTAAACTGGCATCATGTGCTTATCCCATCTTCCTTGGTAGCGGGCCTCCATAGTTTTAATATCTTGGGGAAATCTTTCACCTTGATCCTTATCGGTATCTCCTAAATTTTTAGGAAATAGTGCAAATAGTGTAAATAGTGTAAATAGTGCACCTTAACACTCGTGTTACACCCAAGGCATTTGAAACTCTTAAGCATCTCGTTTACCAGTTAATCATAGTTCTTAGCTTCGCGTTTGCCCCGAAAATTTACAACTGTAACAAATGATTTCCAGGCTCAGCCTCATTCATCGAATTTACGAAGGAAGGATCCTTAATGAATTGTCTTATTTGTGGACCGACAAATATTCCCGCTTTATTTTTTTCCGTACTCAACTGAGGCATTTTCTTCCCTAAATATGCAAAGTATGATCTGTTCTTATCAAGAGCCTTTACTGCTTCTTAAGGCCCAGGTTGATATGCAGTGGAGGAAAGATGATTTTCTCTTGTTTAACTAAGGGGTCGTTAATGACATTCTTTATCCCAACTTCCATGTTTTCACTGTTAGGGTACTCTTTTATAGCCTAGTGGTGTGTTTTGTCTCTGCTATCCCAGAGGCACAGAAGCAAGATTTTTTTTATTGTGTATGTTTCGACTGTCTTCGAAAGAGACATATATAAATGTTTTCACTTTTTATAAATTCAATACCAGCTTTTTGCATTTGAAATGTGTTTGTATGTTTTTGTTAAGAAGAATAAATTCATGGAGAGTAGAGATGTGCACTCATGTATTACAATACAAGCAGATCACATTCATATACCATTTAGTAGACGCCTTTTCAATGATGATTTAGACGACGTTTCATATAACTCACCTAATTGTTTAGATCTGATTTTATTTAATAATATAATAACACCGGCATACAAACAAAAAACAAAAATTTTGGGACCTAGGATTTTAGAACTGCTTTTAGCTATATTTGGGGCGTTGAATATAATTATGAAATCAGTTTTTATCTATCTGTTCTACTCTTTTAGATCAGTGTTTTTTAACATGCAGTCCTACACGGACTGTGCAGCTCCAATTCCAGTTTGTGAAGTTTTAAATTACATGTACAAGGATTGGTTCTTGTATATTTGCCCTATTGTCTGCTCTCTATAGTTAGGGCTAAGAAAATCCACCAAATGGAGTAAGCATCCGAGAACTACTTAAGTGACGTCAACGCTTC
>CAXKVY010014483.1:0-25618 GCA_964058915.1 Tetropium fuscum | reverse complement strand
TTTTCAATATGGTGAGCAAAGCACAGCTTTAATTTTAGGTGACTTTTAGTATATTTATTATGATGGCAAATGCAACATCTCCGACCAAATAAATACAGTGTAAAAATTAATTTTTCCCACACTAATAGCTTTAATTCCTTTTCGCCCAACTAAAACATGTACATAATTCAAGTAAAACAATATTTACAGTTCATTTAAATGATTTTTTTAAATCCCTATTAACTGATACCTTTAGTTATCAACTACAACTATACCCATATTCCCATAACTACTATCTTTATTATCACAGTGGGAAAAACAATTCATAAATACACTATTTTGAGACAAATTTTGCCTTAGAATGGGATAAAGCTTCAGGCAACCCATGTAAATAAACTATCGAATGCAGGAAACCAGTCTTAACCAGAATGTCGAATTGATAAATGTAATAGAGAGGTAGTGGAAATTGTAATATATTTTGCAGAATTGTAACAAATTTTTTTACGAATAAAATAAAATGTAGTGTTATTGAATATTTTTTTGAAAATTTTAGTTACTTCAATAATTCCATATTATACATAAAACATTTTGTGAACAAATTATTTACAGTTACATCACTTTTTCCATTCGGGAATCGGGAAACAAAATAAAAATGGAAATGACGGAAGAAGGGACGGAAATCAGACTTAAAGAACTGACGAAACAAGACCCCAGGACTAGGAGAGAGATTCAGGAGAGAGAGAGGGACAGAGAGAGAAAAAGAGAGATATACAGAGAGATAGAGAGAAAATTGTACTAGATTTAGCGGATAATGTAATAAAGTAATAAATTGGTATAAAATGTAATCGATGTGTTACAATAATTGCAATAGACTGGCAACACTGGAGGAAACACTTGTTAGATTTGGCATATGCCTCAAAATAGAGCATGATCGCCACTGCGATAATAAGTAAAATATGTTACCGTTATGTCGCTTACCTTGCTTTCCGACATCCATAGAGCACCGCTCTGTTGCTTATCTATAATTTCCCTGACCTTCCTATACCAAGTGTCTGTGTTATCTGTCAAGGTAATTGTGGCGCTAAAAACATGGCTCCATACCTTGTCCAATTTCTGGCACTGCTCAAGAAGTTTCTTGGAACTTTTATGAGCTGACCTAAGTAAGAAAATTAAAATGATAAATTAATGGAAATCAATTTAATATACAAATTTCTCCCATTTGTGATCGATTTTGCAATATAAATCTCATACATTATAATGTTCATAGTATACGAATGTACAATTTAAATCCTATCTTTAATATTTAGAACTATTTTCGCATTTTCGTTTTTTGCAATCTTTATGTTTTATGGATTTGTAATTTCTTTGTTTATCAATGTAACATGGAATCTTAAGTTTTTCGAGTCATTAAAGTGTAAATTTTAATAAATAGCTCAAAATTGTACATGATTAAAAAAAAATATTTTCGGATTCAAGTTTTTTTTTGTTTGCATTTTCTGAGAACATTTATCATAGTAATGTATAATTTCTTTCACACCATCAGAAAGTAGAGATTTCAACGGACAAAAAGCCCACCAACTTTTTTAAAAAAGCAGATACTTTGATGTGAGAATTTTCGATTGAAAATTAGGGTGCTTTTTCGATATTAAATCAAAATAAGGTGAAAAAATAAATATTTTAAATAAAAAAATTAGTGTTTGGAACATAAAAAAGTAAGTTTTCACTAAATTTCTTTTAAATTTTTTTTTTGTAAAATAAATAAACCAAAAACTTGATTATTTGAATTTTTCACTTAAATTTTGAGGTTATGTGAAAAAAGTGTAAATACAAAAGTTGTAGATCTTTTTATTACCTACAATTTTGCCATTTAACTTTTTTCCTTAGGACTTGTAGCTTTGCCGGAAATCGAGTTAAACCGTTTTTTACCCTTAAAAACTCCCCTCCCACCACTTCCTGACCACAGATCGCCCGTAAATTATTTTTCCTTTCATGTTTGTTATATTCTCTTCCTTTTTCAATGGGTTTCATCCTACTATTATTTTTTTTGCTTTCAAAAATTATCGACCCTGCTCTATAAACTGAATTGGTTGAGAAAAAAGTCAAGCGGCCGTAAAATATTCCTATTGGAACTACATAGATAAGGAACTAATAAAAGACAATGTTATACGCCGTTATTGTAATAAATACATCCTGCCGATTTTATTATTTATCTTAAATGGTTTTAGAAACTGTTAAATGCTGTAGCGCTCTTAGGAAGCATTTACGGGTACATAATTATATGAACTTTTTTGCTTAAAATGAAATTTCCTATGCATGGATTACGTATGGCAGTTTAATCCTGACTCACCCTGTATAATATAATAGAGCACTGAAAAAAGTGTCAAATCATATTGTATTTAAAACTTCTTGCGCCAAACAACAGTTACAACTCTTGTGCAAGGCCCGGGCGCGCTATTGGAATAAAGCTCATGCATGCTAAGTGTCTCTTTTACTTACTTTGGTAAGCCTTGCCTTAACTGTTTGACAATCATTTTAGTTTCAGCCTTGAAAAATACCACAATCGGGTACATCTGTGCATAGTTAAGCCTTTCCACTGCATTAGGAGTTATGTCTAACAAAGCGTGTTTCCCAGTAGATATCACATCTCTTATAGCTGACAATCTTATTATATTGGAATTCGTTGAGGTTTTTTGGGACTTGGAACTTGTTTCTTCTACCGTGGCATCTAATTCTAAAAGAATAGAGTACATATAAATTTATATAAATAATAAATATATGAACTTTTTATATTTTTTTTATAATATTAGTTGATTGCTTGTATTTCTTATAATTTTTTTGCTCTAAATCAACTACTATGCAAACAAAATGAAAAATCAAAATACAGATCAACTTACGGGGCGAAATAAATTTATCTGGAAAATCTTTTAGCAATTTTTCCCTGGAAACATCAGCAATTGGTCCAAATAGTATCACAGGCCTTGTAAAACCAGGATGCTTAAGTAACACTCTCTCATACGCTGGGAATTTTGAAACTGTGTCGGAGAACAAAATATCGTCCCAGTGTTCCTTTCCTAAGCTTTTTGATCTCCTGTTCGAACTTCTTCGTCTTTTGAAGAAACTACCTCTAGATTCGTTCGCCGACATTTCCTTTTTCGTTGCGTTGAACTGAGCGGTGGCTAATTCTTCAGCTCGGGATTTATTTGGAATAATGCCTTTTTGCACTTCCTGATTATTACGTCCTTAAAAATAAATTCAAAATCAAAATTCCCAGTTTCTAACACCGTCATATTAGGGTAATTTTTTTGTAATGAAGTGAAAAATTTCAGGCCCCGAATTACATCAATTTTATAATATAGTTTAAATTAGATTATAAGTTCATATTGGCCGTGAAAATCCATTTACTTTTTGTCAAGTATTATTTTGTTGTTGTAAGCTTAGTTCTGTTTACAATAGTACCTATCGAAAACCGATTAATATCTACTTGGAAAATCACTCCGAATATCCTGAACAGATTTTTCCATTTTAACATTTTGAAATTTTCGCAAAAATTAAACAATTCTATAGATACCGCCGCTCAGCATGCTCTTTCTCTGAAAATCACGTGACCTCTGGGTTTTCCGATCTACACTTGTAGCTACCTCAGACCTCCCATTGTTCCGCCTTTGGGGTAACATGGTAACTGTACACGATAAAACAGTTTGGCACCCGGGAAAAATACTGTAACGAGGAAAAGCGTCACATTTTATTTCTAGTTACGTCTGTTACATTATAATAGTTCGTGGAATACGCCTAATGGGGAAACCACGTTAAAAAAAACGCGCGAAATGTGTGCATATCATTTATAACGCGACTCTTACAATTGCGATATCTCAGAAATGGTGACTTGGAAAAAAAAATCTTAAATCAAAAATCCAAATAACTCTTGTAGCGCATATGGGATTAATCGGGACTTTTAAAACTTCCTTTCACATGGTAAACTCTAGCTCTCCACGAAATTCCAGCTTTTCGGGAGTTTGTATTATTTCAAATGTCTAAATTGAAAAATGCCTAAAATTCAATTATTATGGTAGATTTTATTGTTTTAAGTATAACTGTCAATTATAGAAAGTACCATGTACTACATACCTACATATTTATCATTTTATTTTAACATTTGTGTAAAAATGAAATATATTTCGTATTTTGTGACTGAAATATTTACTAGTATGTACTTCCAAATTAGAGAATTCTATAGATACCGTCGCTCAGCGTCCCCTTTCCCTGAAAATCACGTTACCTCTGGTTGTTCCGATCTCGACTTGTAGCTATCTCAGGCCCCCATTGTGCCGCCTTTGGGGTAACCTGGTAACTGTACACGATAAAACAGTTTGGCATTCGGGAAAAATACTGTAATGAGGAAAAGCGTCACATTTTATTTTTAGTTACGTCTGTGCTACATAAGTAGTGTACGCTAAGTGTTTTGTGCCGCTAATATTTTGTCACAACATTTTAACAACTATGTAATGTAGAACGTTATCAAAATGAAGTGTTCCCTAATCCTTAGGTAGGTAGGTATTTGTTTCTGTCTGATGTAAAAAAATGTGTATTAACATTCTGCCCCTTCAATTTTTGATAACATTGCATATTATAACAATAATATTCACAATTGTACATGTCTTAATAAATATAATATAAATAGAAGAAAGAAGAAATAGTAAGGGTCCAATATAGAACATTAGGGTACCCCAGATACTATTGACTATCGGTATAAGACATGCCATTATCATGGATGTTTAGATGTTTGAACTTAGGGGAATCTATTACCATTTTAACATCGTTGAAATTTCCGTAAAAATTATTATACCTAACAACAATTGCCGATTGTAGAACGGCTTTTAGGCCATGTCACACGAATGGTAAACCATGCAGGAAATTAAAAACTAGAGATGCGGATTGTCGATAACTCTTACATTACACACATTACCTATTCTAAACACCTGCCAACATCCAACAACGCCGTTGTAAAGGGTGTCGATGACATGGAATATATCACCAGACCTAAATGACATCTCTCCCTTGGCAGGGCTGTCGTAATGGAAATGAGTCTTGATGTAGAAGCTGTCACCTTTCTGAGAGGCAACGATGCCGTCATATTCTTCTTTACAAAATTGAACTATCAATTCGATTCTATCCTGAAGGCTAAGCAGGAACAAAACTGCTTCTTCTCTCGTCACACCGGTCATGTCCATATCATTAACCTAAAAATAATTGGTACAAAATATTAATTTTATCGCGTAAGTATGAGATAGAAGAAAATTTCTATGTGATTATTATTATTAGTAGCTAATAGATAAGAAATACCTTTAATATCTTGTCCCCTGGCTGTAAACCTTGCAACGAAGCTGGACTACCAGGCTGAACGGCTGTTACAAATATACCAGAAAAATTACCACCTGTAAGTCTGATCCCCACGGAACCCTCCTTATGGAATGTTATAAATCGTGCATCAGGTCTATGAAAGAAATTAGTTGTAGATTTTCGAATAATTTGAAATAATTAAATTATTACAAAAATTATATTTAATTTACTGCCATATGCCAGTTATATCCACACGGAAAAAGCAAAATTATTTCCAAACAAAAACACAACAAACTCTATATTTTGATATCAAAATACGTAAATCTAAAAAACAAATGTTGGGCCGACAGAAAATTGGAACAGCAACGAATTACCGTCTGTACTGTTGACGTTCTATACGACACAAAGTGAAATATATCTTTAATGCAAACATGTAATAACATATATTTAAAGTAATAATAAATACTTACATCGGCTGTTTAGTTTTTTGCACGAGAGGATCATCATCGTATATTTGCCTTCTCGTACTATAATAATCTGAAAAATGATCGTAAATTTAAAACACCATTACATTAAGATCGACAGTCATTTTACCTTCAGCCCGTGGCGGTGGAGGCCTAGGTGGCTCATCTCTACCTTTAGACCTACCATAACCAGCAATACTATTCCTATTTTCTAACTGATTGAGATTAGCCTCGGAGAGGGGCCCCCGAGACCTACCCCGAGGTGCTAAGTTACTTTTTTCATCTGGTAAGGAGTTCGGACCACTAATTTGATCTAGTTTTTCATCAAATCCACCATTTTGGTTCACATTGGGGTTCCTTGTTGGTGGCTGTACATATAAATTCTGGTTTGAGTAACTTTGAGGACCCGACGTTAAAAAATCATCACCTGAAAAATTAATGTTGAGGTATTTGCTCTCACCGTAAATAATTTAAATTTTACACTACCTTTATAGAAGTTATTGACAGCTCCTGTGGTACTTATAGAGCTCTGCGTTTGGTGTGAAATATTCGAGTTAAACCCAAAGTCCCTAGCCAGGGTAATATTTAATTTATCCTTTGTGCTATCTATAATCTTCTTGGCTTCTTTTAGTGACATCATGTCACCACAGTTGGTGTTGTTCAATTTCGTTACAAAATCTCCTACTTCCAAAATCTGATTCGTGCTGATCAGTTGATCCCTGGCTTTCGTCGATATTTCTTTGATGAACAGCTTACAACCCAAGACAATTCCAAAGTCTGAGGAAAAAAAAATAGAATTGAAGTGAACACTGTCTGTTAGGCTGGACTGCATTTTTTTTAGTAGTACACAAAACTTGTGTTGCGGTGTTTTTATATATCACTTAAAAAAATTGGGGAATTAAAAAATAATTAGCAGGGAACCAGGCCTCAAGAGGGGGTATCATTTTTTTTTTTGAGAAATTTGATAACGAAACTCAAAAACATATAAGGCTCATAATAAATTATGTGAGATTGCTATTTAAAAATAATAATTATTAAATTAGTTCCAATTACAATTAATTAAATTAGTTTCTGTCTAGTGACAAAACCAAGTTTTAAATAATGCAGTTTATTATACAGTAATTTTCAGTATGTACTTTATGGGAAGCAATGAGTTCCTTGCTTCTATAGACCGCACGCCACTGGTTATCTCCTAAGAGAGAAAAAGAAAATGGCAGAAAAGAAAAGTAATAAGTTGTGCATAGCATTATCTGCAATTACTTTTGGTCGGCATGCATTTTTTTAGAAGCTGTAACGATACTGAGGTAGCTACAAGTAGAGATCGGAAAATCCAGAGGTCACGTGATTTTCAGTGGACTGCAGCCTATCAAGCACGATGTAAAGCATTTATTGGATAATGATAACAGGGATTCCGCTAGTTCAGCTAGCAATGACGATGAATTCAAATGAATGAAATTGAAATTAATTCAAGTTCCCTGAACGACAAGACTCGGCCCAAAACTAGGGTAGATATCATAGAACGAGATACATAGAGAATATGAAAAACAGATGTCAACATTTAGCTCTTACTTCACCAGTGAAAGCAGCTGATGGAATAGTTCAATTCATGGAGGGAAAGCAAATCAATTTATCGAAGCTAAAACTGCTCAGTTGAAAAAGACTTAGGAATACCGCTTCCATGGACCATATGCCTTTTTGCACAGTCTATCATATTTGCCAAATTATCAAAAGTGGCAATTGCTCCAAAAGCTTTTTGGAAAACAATGCTGGCAAAATGGCTTGTTTTAGATGGGTGAATACAGCCAATCGACTCATGCTATTATAAAATATTTGATAAGTTTGGAAAGGCAAAATACTATGCTGCAAGAAATAATGAAAACAATACTAGATGAAGGGAGGAATTCTTCGTGCAGCCTCCTCCACTTGGTAGAATTCTGGGTTGGTTTGGTATTTATTACTATTTTTATTTACATTTATGTAAATCCTAATCGAATTATTTTTCTGAAATACCAGACCAAGCAAAAAGAGCTTCATGAGAAAAGCTCTTCCTGTGGGCTTGGATAAGAGTTTCACCAGGTTCTAATCTTTTTTACATATTCTCACTACTCAGGATTCAATTTTTGAAAAAAAAGACCCCCTTGGGGCTCCATTTTTGAAATACAAAAAACCTTGAGCAGGTTTTGTGCGCTACTTCGCTTGATTTCTAAAAATTCTAAAATTTTTTTCTTGTTTGGCATTTTTACAAATTTTATTTGTCTGTTGAATGTAAGGCATAAGATTAGACTAGAAAATTAATTAAAAGATTTATAAGTGACATGAGTGTGAAGCGTGAGAAAAATAAATTGCGATTATTGTTTTGGACAAACCTTCTTTCTTTGAATTTTTGGTAAGGGTGACTTTAGTGGGCAGTGGGTTGACTCCCATGGCAGCCAAGGGCGGTCCATTGAAAGATGCGCTATGGCTGTGACTATGTTGGATGGTTCTTCGTTTGATTACTAATGTAACAGTGTCTCCTGAGTCTCTAAGAACTTGCACTGCAGTGGCATAGTCTACGTTTTGGAGTGATATGCTGTTCACGGATATTATTCGGTCATTTACCCTGAAACAAAGACACGTAATTGTAGGACTACAATTATGACAAAGACGCATAATTGTAATGCAAAACTTTTTCCACTTTTTTCGATTTTTCACTATATCTTCTAAACCATGAGTTTGTTTAGGAAACATGTTATTACGTTATTAAAATGGAGTCAATTTGCTACAATTTGAGACCAGAACCAGCTCTGTAGTTATAATAATTACCAAGATATAGCCCTCCAAAAATTGCCAATTTTTCAACAAAAAAGTGAAATTAAGATTTGGTCAACGTTCGTCCTCGAAATCGGTGAAAATTTTACGGGTAAAGTTATGGGGGATATGTTGTAGCGAATGTGATTAGCTTTAATTTCAGCACAAAACGACGCGACGTCCGTAAGCCCAAATTTTTTCGAAAAAAGTGAAACCCATTTATATGTTTTATGAACACAAAGTTTATAAGATATAGTGAAAATACCGAAAAAAGTGCGAAAATTTCGCGGTTTTAGATTTACTAAAAATATAAATTTATCAACTAACTTTACTCAAGTAGGTACCAATCTGGAATTGTAGATTATTTTCATAGATAACCGGACGGCATTTTCAGTAACGACAAAAAGCACCTATTTATCTTAACCTATTTTTAGGCACCGTAATACATACGATTTATACACTCTATATCTGCATAGTATTATAAAAACTATTTGATGTCCGTATCTACGATACATGGGGCCCTAAAAGCTACAATTTTGTGCATTGTAAGCATCGCAACAATATAACACTTACTGCAATAGTCTCTCAGCAGGCCCCGATGCCAAAACATCACTAACTGCTATGCTGGGATCCCCTGACGCAAAATGTGGATTATCTCTACCTCCTGACACCGCTATGCCAAAGCCATATCCTGGTACTCTCGTTACACATATTTGTTTGAACTCCCAACCCCGTTCCTGCAAAAAAAATAAATTTAATATTCCACTACAGTAAAAATCGATGGTCATTACAAGTGTTTCAAAGGCACTTTAACCTCTCATAAGAAAACAATGGCATTCTAGTATATTTAAACACGATAACTGATTTCACTAAATAAGTGCTCAACAGTTATGCTTTCATATTCATATAAAGTTCTATTAAAACCAAATTTGTACGACTGATAACGAAGAAACTTGTTCTGCATTCTGCACTATTTATCTACAAGAGTATCGATGTAGGTATTATAATCATGGAAAAATAATCCTCTATGCTGATCTTTGGAGACGTTGAAGTTGAAGACGTCAAAACAGTGGCAGCTCGTGGATATTTTAGTTGGGTAGGCATAGAAGTACGATAAGGGTCCAGAAACATAAAAATGCACCGCAGGCGAATTTTTTTTTAGCTCAAGGTCAAATGCCTCATATGCAAACTTAGATTTCCCAGAGCAGTCTATGATTTAAGCAAATTTTGATTGTGATATCATTTTTCTTTTCAACTTGGATATTTTAATGACATTTTGTGAATGATCTTTGAATGCTTCATGTTCTTTGACGCTCGTTGACAAATTTTTTAAATTAAAATAGCCCTGACAAACACAAATATTCTGCCTCAAATTAGACAATAGTAGACATGGCCAACAAAATAATTTATTTTTAAAAATACCACGCAACAACCATTTGTGATTCTCTTCCCGTCTCAATTCGAGACAAAATGCTCTCGAGACCAGACAAAACGGCTTCGAGACGAGACGTCTCGTGACTTGCGGCATCTCTACCACTGCCACTGCGGCATCAAAATGAGCTGATCGTAAAATAAAACCCATAACTGACTTTTTAAACAAACCTGATAATTGATGTATTATTTGACAGGAATTTTCCTATTTTAAGTTTGTTTTTATGCTTTGGAGGACAATTCCGACAAATGGACTAAAAAGAGAAAGATACGCAAAAAGGCATTCTTGATTACAATTTTTGCTTGTGTAGAAAATACGAATCATCATGACCATCTTCAATTTTGTTGTACAGGGTGTCAAAAACACAAAAATGTTTTTGTGTAAAAGTAAACATACCTTACTTTGGGAGATATGAAATAAAGCATAAAAATCGTGCTGTTTGAACTTTCGTTTGAAAAGTCATATTCCGATGATTTTAAAAGATAATTATTTGCCTTCAAACCACACTTTCGTCAATCATTGGAAAAGGGAGATGAAGCGAAAAAGATTAGATTTTTGTATGTGGGTAGGAGACAAAATTTTAAATGGAACTGTTGATTTTTATAAGTTTATTATGTTTTCTGATGAATATACATTTTCTATCATTGGAAGTGTGGCATCCCAGCACGCCAGGTACTGTTCTCCAGAAAACCCTGAATTTAGAATAATGAAACGAGGATAATATTTTACAAAAGTGGACGTGTAGTGCGCTGTATCTGTACATGGTATTATAGGCCCATATTTTTACAATAACACCTGCAATAGAATATCATACATAGACATGTTTGATAAATTTTTAAACGATGGGCTCGAAAATTTACCATTACATTTTCGCCAAAAAATATATCTTCAACAGAATGGCTTAACCATAGATTTGGTCGAATGTGGTTTGGTAGAAATGGTCCAACTTTGTGGCCCCTAAGGAGCCCTGATTTAACCATGGCCGATATTTTTCTATGGTGCCATTTAAAACAAATTGTTTATGCTACTCCAATACCATATAATATTGAAATGCTAAGAGACAGAATTACACAGGCTGGCCGTTCAATATCCCAGGAAGAAATCAGAAATTCATTCAGATATCTAAGGAAGCAATTAGAAAATGTGTTACAAGCATTTTTTTTGGGATCTTTCTCTTTTTGGTCTATTTGACCTGTTGCAAACTCAATCCGCGGACATTACTGTGTACCTATATAGATATCATACCTATAATCAGTTTAAAGGGGGTGATAATATTGTTTTTGTAGTAAATAAATAAATTTGTTACAGTCAATCGACGCTGATATGCTAATTTTTAACAATATTTTTAAACCTGGCACGTAATTTCGACACATATGCTGATGAAATAGGTACGTATTAAAATATGAAACATTGTCCCACGAGACCCCTCCAAGTTATATAATATCGCAATGTCAATATTAATGTGTATATAATCCATTTTTTGGCTTACTCTGTAAATTCCGCCAAACGAGAGGTGAACAATGGAATTAATGCAGGATAAAAATTCAGGTGTTGCCACGTTCTCTATTAATAAATTAATTACAAAGGTTCGCATCCTATTTCGGTATTATAGGTACATACACAAATATGCTAAATTTCCATTACGCTCTGAGGTCGATAGAAGATTCTGTTGCATATTTCATCACCCGTCCCCTTTATACGTCGTTGTTCAACTCTCGTGTGGCGGACATTACCTACGTGAACATCGCCGGCTTCACTTTTACACCTGAAGAAATACTAGCTACTTCTGGTGTTGACCTTGGATTTGGTCATTTATTCTTCTATTTGTTTTCTGCAACTCGGATCGAATGTTCACCTCAAAATGCTGCGAATCAGTTCAGTGACGTACTCATGGGCCATATTCCTTACTATATCCGTGATGCGAGTAATACTCACATCACGACTGTACCTAATTTTTTTATCTTAAAACATTTGACGAATACCAAGTAGTTTCTAATTAGTTAGTTCTAATATACGCATAATAGTTCTCATTATGTAATATTACATACGGAAGTCCTTAGTTGCAATAATATACATAATACATAATAAAGGTAGTTACTAGCATTAGACACAATATACTAATATTTAAAGATACGCCACTGACAGGAGGTAGGTATATTATCTCGTTCTCAGCTTAACGCTGGCGCTGTTTTGAATGCGGTAAATGGAGGTATTCTTTCCTACCGGACATACCACAACTAATAAAATGCTCCTAGAAAAAATATTACGTATAATATTGATTTTTGCGAGCCTGCGTTGCGTGCTCTTAAACAATTTCGTGGTCTTTTTCTTTCTGATCGATTGTGATCGTCTAATAATAAGCTACATTTTGCGGTTACATTTTCTAAGGATGGCTCATAAAAAGTAATAGAAATATTTACTTAATATTTCTCTTCGAATATTATTTATGTATCTGCCGTTGCCTTCGTGAACGCACTCAGCAGCACTTGATTGATTTTTTAAAGGTGTTAAGGTATCAAATAAATACTTACATAATGACTAACTTGTTATTGTAAAAGTAAACGTAACCAGTAAGCAGTTTGTCATGCTATTTTTTATGTTACTATTTTTGCATAATGTCTCTGAATCTACTACTTCCGCAAGAATTACTTTTTGGGTAGGTATGACCTATGACCTATAGCCCTTCAATCATAAACAAGGCGCTAATATTCTTTCTCGCATTCCTTATGTCATATCTTATGTCAAATGTTATGTCTTGTAAACCATTGTATAATACACAAGTGAAAGATATATGACAAATATACAGGGTGTTTCTAAATTGACGCGGAAGATTTTAAGAGGTGATTTTTCAGCAAAATTTAAGGAGAATCTTTCATATATTTTTTCCCCAAAACTTTTCCCCCTCCAAGTTATAGCCCTCTAAAGTTGGGGGGAAAATGGTTTATATTTATTTTCTCCACTATGGAAGAATTTAGAAGAATGAAATTCGGCGCACAACTTGCACTATAATGGCAGTTTGTGACAATTTTTGTAACCCTGAGATATTGTTACAAGACCAAGAGGGTCTCCATCTCTCAATATCTATCAAATGACTAAAAAAAATCCCGTTTGTTGTATGGGAACCCCCCTTAAATAATAATTTTATTTTAATGGTAGTATCTCGTCTGACCGGCGCCTCCGGCATTTATTAGCATACAGATTCAGGTCCATGTCCATTTGTTGTATGGGAGCCCCCTTAAATATTTATTATATTGTTTTTTATTTATTTATTTTATCTGTTGTTATAGCGGCAACAGAAATACATCATCTGTGAAAATTTCAACTGTCTAAATATCACGGTTCACGAAATACAGCCTGGTGACAGACAGACAGCGGAGTCTTAGTAATAGGGTCCCGTTTTACCCTTTGGGTACGGAACCCTAAAACCCCCATAATATCTATATCATTGGGAATAACATCATCAGCCGAGTTGACGTATTCAAAGATCTGGGTATTGATTTTGACAGCAAACTCACTTTTGTTGAACATATAAACCATATTGTTTCTAGAGCCTTTAAATCTTATGACTTCATTTAAAGCAATTGCCGGGACTTTTACAATATAAGCACCTTCAAATCTGTTTTACGCTCACGTAAGGTCAAAACTAGAATACGGGTCGATTATATGATATTCGATTTATCACGTTCATTGTCAACATGTAGAATCGATCCAAAGAAAGTTCTTTGGAATCTTTTTGCAAGATGGATCTTATCCTCCTAGAGGTCTGGATCAGAATTATTTACTTGCGAGATTTAATTTTGAAACTCTTTAGAAACTAGACGCAATATCATGCTAATTAGATTCTTATTTGATATCTTGAATGATAAGCTTGATTGCCCTGATCTTTTAAATAAAATAAATTTTCTGATACCTCGCCTAAATTCTAGACAGTAAACTTTATTTTACTGTGTTGCTCCTAGATCAAATATTTTAAGAAAGTCCCCAATATCTCTGATGTATGAACTGTTCAATCGTATCGCTTCTGATTGTGATAGTCACTGTGATAATTTGAAGAGTATATGTAACTGGGTAGCTCGGTTAGCTTAAGTATTATTAGGTACTTGTTTGATTTGTTGTAGTAAATTATATTTTGTTTGTCTTATTTTGTCATATTATGCATATTATACATATGCATATTTAGTTTGGCTAATAGGTATTACGTGTTATGTATTGTATTGATGTTTTGTATTATTTTACTTCTACTTATATTGTTATATTTTAATTATTACTTGTATTGCTTTTATTACTGTAAATGGGTTTTTTTCCTGTTGGAATAAATAAATATTATTATTTAAATTTTCTTTATTTAAAATTTCTTTATTTGATATGCAAAGATGGCTTCATTCTGCAACTTTTTTGCCTCTTGAGTTTTATCTCTCCTCTTGAAGTTGATTTGCTTTGATTGATTGAAATTTACCTCTTGAAATTTATTGTTTGCCGACAAAAAAGTAAAATTATACTCACATTGCCTTTGAAATAAATTCACCGAGGAGTTATTATTCGGTGAAATAGTCAAGTAAACTGTTGTCAAAGAAAGTCATTATGAGAGGTATTGTCATTATTCTTATTTTCTATAATCTATAGAGAGTTACTATAACGGACTAATAAAAGAACGACAATTTTATTTAATTGAATAAAACTATAAATTACAAAATACAGTGCAACCTCGGTAATACGAACGCTGGGCGCTAAACGAAGAAGAGACTTGTCAAGACTTGCGACCGCTCGAATTGCGTCGTCGCCGATGATCACCCGCACTGTGTTAGATTGTTTTGTGATGAATGATGATACAGTATCATTGATTGAAATTTAGATCTTGAATCAGACCACAGTCCAATCATAATACAAGTCCAATCGGGACTTGTATTATGTACAAGTCCAATCGGGAAAAATCCAGAACCACATCAACGAAAAACATCACCTTGAACGTAAGATTAAAGAAAATCAAGAATTAAAAAATGCAGTACAATACTTAACTAACCTGATCCAAGAAGCTGCATGGCTATAAACACCAGAAAAGACAAAAAAACCCAAGAAACACATAACATACCATTACATATCAAGGAATTCGTTTTTGAAAACCGAAGGGCAAGACGCAGATGGCAAAACTCTAGAAATCCACTAGACAAAACATATTTAAATAGACTAACACACAACCTAAGAACAGCTATAAGACAAGCCAAGAATGAGACGTTTAAATAATATATTGAGAACCTAACACCTGACGATCACTCACTGGAAAGCCACAAAAAAATTCAGAAGATCAATAATTGCTATACCACCAATTAGGAAATAAGACAGAAACTGGGTACGCTCAAACACAGAAAAACAAATCAATTCGCACAATATCTTGCAAAAGTTCTCACATGACACCCAAGAAACAACAGCGATGATGAAATTGAAGCATATTTAGATGCCCCATGTCAGCTATCACCAGCAGCAAGAGCCTTCTCACCAACAGAAGTACGTAGCAATCGTAGCATTATAAATCAACTCGACCCCCACAAAGCGCCAGGATACCTTCCATGAAAAGCCATTACATTACTGACAACTAGCTTCAACAGTATCGTTCGCCTCTGCTACTTTCCCGTGCAATGGAAATATGCGCAAATTATTATGATTGCCAAACCTGGAAATTATGCCTCTATCCAATTAAATTATGTTATCGTAAACAATATTCTGTATAAAACTTTTAACATTAAACTTCCTGATAACTAACTGTTGGTTAAGTTACCGTAGCCGGAGATTGAAAAAGCTGACATTAGCGACCTCTACTTTAGCTTGTTTTTTTTTGAAAATTTCATAAGAAACAACTTTCTCAGTGGAGCGAAGATTTACAGCAAATTGATAAAAGTTTTTTTAAATAAATTGTTAATTATAAAATTAATATTTGAGCATAAGGATATAAATGTACCGGACCCCCAAAATCGTGTTCTACGGCAAAAGTTCATCTGAAATTCTCTGAACACTATATTTACATTTTCAATTGTCAATTACGAATTTTAGGATTGTGGGAATTAATGACCCTAACTTGTTAATGAAAATCATTTTGATAAAAAAAAATGTGTTGGTAGACGAAAAGACAGATGTTTGAAAGAAAATAGATTATACTTTGAATATACCTATATATACTGCTACATGTTATAGATTTATTCTCAAAGTAAAGTAACACTGTAATTTTTAGTAAATAAATCTATGCCGTATTCTTAATTCCAACCATTTGACATCTAAAATTAGAATCCCAAATTCAAGACATGTTTTGGCCCCGCTCCATTGCGTGGGTTGCTTGTGATATGTGACACAACGTCTGTTCCATGCAAACGCAATCAATTAGTTTACTATGTACATATTTGCAAAATAAAGGTCGCTTTACAGTTAGTTATCGTTTTTTCTTGGGACCAACTTTGCGATCTACATTTATCATTATCAATGACATTATTATTGATAAATAAAAATAGGTAAAAATGTTTTAACTTAAATTTTAAAATAAACACGTGGGGCGCATTTGAAATAATGGTTTTTATGCGCCCCACGTTCTTATTTTTTATCAAACGTTAGAATCTCAGGAAGGGGGTTTGGGTCTTAATTATTTTGTAGTTTCTAGTACAACTGATGATTTAAAATAAAGCCGTTAAAGTTAAAATATTTTTTACCTATTTTTATTTTGTAGCTTTTAGTTTTTTTAAGTTCCACTGTCCACCTTCCGCCTCCATCACCAAACCCTCGTCACCAAGTATACTGTATGGGACTCGTTAAAAATAATCAAATGAGCCCAGTAACCTTAAACAACAGCAAAGTTTCAAGTTTGAGACAAACCGGTTCATAAATAGGATGATAATCTGCCATTGTGTATCTGCCACTTTGATTTTATTAAGCTTGAATCAAAAATTGTATTGAGTGACCTTAAACACCACAGTTTCTTGTTTGAGATAAATCGGTTTATAAATACCTAATAGGAAACTCCGCCATTTTGATTTTTTTGTAACAAAAAAAATATTAAACCTTACTGTCAAGGGAACACTAACCGGTAAAAATTTGGGTTAAAAATTGACCGAAATATTACCAGTCGAACTTAAACATGACTAAGCAACTGTCGCTTTCAGAATTTTTACAAAATATCAAAAAGTGCAACATTTTCTCCGGCGCAATTACCACCAACACGTGATGCCATAAAACAGCATGACATAAAACAGCTTAAGAACTCACTTCCAAATCCAGCAGTGGCTAGGAAATCACTTAAACCCTCTGAACTTGGGTTGGAAAAATTATATCTATGGATTGGTTGCGATTCGCACAACAGCACCTCCTGCACCAGAGATTTTGCTAAAAAAAAGTGGCTTGTGGTTGCACTACAGGTTGCCATGGAAAATGTGGTTGCAGAAGATTGCAAATTACTGTTCGATATTTTGCAAATAATGTATAGGGATCAATAAATTGTGATAATGTGTAAGTAGCCGATATTGCAGAAGACGATTTTATTGAACATACATTCGTTTGAAGTTTTGGATAGTTTGAATAGTTTAGAATATTTTTATTGAGTAAAATAATAATGTTTTCAACAAAATGAGAAAGAAAATAATATCTGTATAAGAGGTAAAAAAAATCGAAAAAATAAGCTATGTTCGAGTGGCCATATTTCGGTCACTTTTTAACGCAAAAAATTTTTCAATCCCGTCTTATAAAGGAAATGTTGTCTCCTTTTGATCTATGAAGCAATGCCCAAACCTATCTCTGACCCAAAAAAAGTTAGAGGCAAAAAAGCAAATTTCGCGAAATTTTGGCGAAAAAAATTTCGATGATAAATTCAATTCTCTACAGAAAGTTTCATATAAAGTATATCGAAATCCCGTGAACGTCTTAGTTCCTTTCTATATGACATAATCAATAGCCTACTACAAAACTTCTACAAATACACCTACAAAATTTCAAGTCTCTAACTCATCGGGATGTAGTCGAAAAAGCTGTTGCAAGATTTGATACAAAGATATAAACAAACAAATATACATAAATAGAGCAGTCCCCTGGAGTAACTGGGAAACCGGAAGTTGGGTTGTTGTCCTTGCTCTAGCAGGTTTGTGTGCATTCCGCCTGGCAGTTTCCATTTACTTTTGCCTTGCCACATATTGAGGAATTAATATCAAATTAATTAATAACAAAATTATAAAATACACAAATTTCCAGCACTAGCACAATAATAATGTACCCATAAAACACAAAAAAGATAATTCGAATTGTTTTAAAAGACCACAAATTGTTAAAAATAGCATATAATATGATTGCAACAACTCGTGTCTGTCCTGCAGGCAGTCAATTGGTATATTTGAGGTTATGTCGTGCATATGCCTATATATATATATATATATATATATATATATATATATATATATATATATATATATATATATATATATATATATATACATACATACATATATATATATATATATATATATATATATATATATATATATATATATATATATATATATATATATATATATATATATATATATATATATATATATATATATATATATATATATATATATATATATATATATATATATATATATATATATATATATATATATATATATATATATATATATATATATATATATATATATATATATATATATATATATATATATATATATATATATATATATATATATATATATATATATATATATATATATATATATATATATATATATATATATATATATATATATATATATATATATATATATATATATATATATATATATATATATATATATATATATATATATATATATATATATATATATATATATATATATATATATATATATATATATATATATATATATATATATATATATATATATATATATATATATATATATATATATATATATATATATATATATATAT
The DNA here is from genome assembly GCA_964058915.1 of Tetropium fuscum. Taxonomy (NCBI): domain Eukaryota; kingdom Metazoa; phylum Arthropoda; class Insecta; order Coleoptera; family Cerambycidae; genus Tetropium; species Tetropium fuscum. The sequence goes on along the minus strand of CAXKVY010014483.1, from coordinate 6,661 downwards.
ATATATATATATATACAGATAGATCTCATGTGTCGAGAAATGGTCGCAAATGAGTGACTACTACACCAATAGTGAAAATTCGATTCGCATGTACGGTTACCATAAAAAAGCCTTGATTGTCAAAAATATTGCGTATCTGGAATTTCATTTTGAGAAAAAATTCTTAATGTGCTACCCCAAAAACCTCAAGATACAAATATTGAGTCGCTTCGGATGAAAAATGCAAATATTCATCAACCATTTAGAAAATTCGTCGGTACTCTGTTTGTAGCAACATTACAGGCGAAACCCGCAAGGGAATGTGAAATATCTTAAAGCATATTGTAAAAAAATACGAAATTAAGTATATAAAAATCTATAGAAAAATAATAAACGCGTCGACTATGAAGCCTGGACACTGCTACAGTTTTATCGACACGATTGCCTTTTATGAATGATAAAAATAGATATCAAAATCCCTGAAAAATATTTTCCGAGACTAGGTAGGAATGGACTGAGGTTTATGGAATTTTGGTGTGTTATGCTGTATGGCTATGGCGTATGGCCATCTTAAAATGTAGATAGTAGAAATGTAAAATAGTAGAAAAGTGTCAGAACGGTATGATAATGTTATATTTTCTTAAATATGTTGTGGGGGCATTTATTTTTGGATTTCGCTCAAAAATAATAGGGTCCCTCCTTTAACCAAAAACGATTTTCATGCCAATTGTTTGAACATTTCGTTCTTGAGTAGCATGTTAATAAAAAACGGGGAATCTTGAGTATATTTTAACATTTTGAGAAGTTTAAAATTTGATGACGAACACAATGATACAAAAATTTATTGTAGTTGTTCAATATTCTTCTGCCACAGGTAGTACAGGTATATCGTTAGGTGGATTTATAAGGACGCGACGTATAGTATACGTGTACAATTTGGTAGAAGAAAAACAACTACTTTACCAGCTAGACGCTGTTATTTTTGTAAACACGAACTGATGCATGTTTCCGGAGCGTCGCTTGAAAGTGCCGTAAAAACTGACAAGACGATGCTGTCTGTTTTTCAAGGCTCGAGTTGTAATGTGACACTTTGAGTGATTGATTTATATTATTATGCTTTCCAAACCTGGCCAGACGTGTTTTCGGGTCCATTCATATGTTGCTTTAAACTTTTAAGTACGTATCAAATCAATTAATCCTGGTTCCAAGACCCAGTTCTTGTACATAAGATGCCAGCGGTTTGTTACAGTACATCTCGGATATATAGGAAATAAAAAAAAAACATTTGTAGTTACCGTCACACTTGTAGCCACTTTAATATTAATCGATAATAGAAAATTACTTATAATAAATTGCTTATAACAATAGCTATTTTTATGTAACCAGATGGGAAAATTACTATTTTCGAGTTACACAAAATAGTGTTTCCAAACGTGTTTCATACAAGATTTTTTCTAATTTTCACCAATTTTATATTTTATCAGAAGAAACCTATGAATTTTATACGTTTAAAAACAATCCAGTAGGTTGTAACGGTGACAGCTCGTCACTTTCATAGCTTGTCAAGTCTAAATAACCTACTATGTAATAAACTTTACACAACCAGTTGCGTAACATTTTACTTTTCGCAACTGGTTGTGACGTTTCCTAATGTCAAAAGGTTTTGAAAAGTCTCACTTTACATGTCAAAATTAGAAAAAAATCTCTTATCGCCGATCGGGGAACGTGAAGATCAACTGATACCTAGAATACTGCGAGTGATGACAGATGGGCACAGCTAAAAATACCCAGACGAGGGAAAAATATTCCCTGGAAATTTTAAATTGAAAGTTCCTAGTAGGTATATCCAAAAATTTCAAATGAAAATTTGATTTTTAAGCCAGAGACTTGTTTTGTCTTTGGTTACCAGGGACACCCAAAATATTTGCGCAATATTCCTCCTCCAGGGCAGTGGCGTAGCTAGCGTTACGGGGCGGGGGTGGGGAAACATGTAAGGGGGGGCTTTATCCGGTTCGGCAATGGTGGGAAAAATTAGGTGCGCCGGCAGGCGTGAAGCTATAGCGCCGTAGGCGAAAATTTTTAAAATTTTCAAGGTCACATGTTTTCCTGGTGCCTCAGAATTTCAATGATAAATTCACTTTTATAAAAATATTGACTTTCACAATAATGCTTTTTGAAATTTGTTAAATAATAAAAAATAGAAAAACCTTTATTATTAAAAATACGGTTTATTGTTAATTGTACTACTGTTTATTGTGTATACGGGCACTGGCGGCAAGGTGCCCCCCTGCCCCCCACCTGGCTACGCCACTGCTCCAGGGTACCCTAGACGATATTAATAAGTGGAAATATTTATGTCAAAATAATGACACATGGAATGGACTTGAAATTTTGCTTTAAAAATGATTTTTTTTTACTTTCTGTGCAAATTATAATTAAACAAGTAAATCTGTAAACAAATCTGTAAACTGTAAAACAAGTAAAAAATTCTTTAAATCTGTTTATTTTATTTAATTTCTTCAGTACTAATTAGATCTATTTATTATTAATTAGAAGTGTTTTTGAAAATCTTTTAAAAATCTTTTTTTAGTTATAGGTAAGAAATTACCTGACACTCGTATTAATTAAATATCTATGCTTTAGTAAATAAATATAATATTTTGAAACAATTCCGAGAAAACTTGGTTGACACTTTGAGTAAATTCTTTTGTATTGTACTTTGTACTTAACAGATTTTCCTCTGGATTTTGTAAACTGCACTCCAATCTGCATTCTTCAATGGAGGAGGTACGAACGACAACATTTTTAATTTGGGTGATACACGTTGAGATCACAGGGTTGCTCGTAATGTGTACATGAAGTATATTTATGAACTTTTCCATATCATTTCGATTTAACAATTTTTTTTTAATTTAACTATGGGTAATATGGATATAAAAACTCAAATTATTTACACGTTATGACTGCATTGCATAGGTGTAGCTAGCCTATTTTGCTTGGTGGGGGCTTAAACTTTTGCATGAGCATAAAATGCGCTTTTTTTTACAACTGCACAAACAAAAACTTAGGGACATTTGGGTTCTGAGATATTTTACCAGTCTTAAGGTCTTAAGGATTTTGTAGAGCGAGATGCAAATAGATGCATTTATTTTGGTTAATTATAAATAATTAAATAGCTACATAAGATTTGATAATCGATTTCATTGCATTCACTAGCTATTATTATAGTGATCATTAAATATAAGTTTTTTGTCCCAAAATTTTCATATAAGCCTGCTGTTGTCTTGCAATGAAAATATGCATTTTTATTGTTACAATCACATTTTTACATAATAAGCGCATTAATTCTTAATAATAGCTCGAAAAAAAAGCTCTTGATTGGTAAAAAAATTATTTCTCCTACCCCTTCCCTCACACGGGAAACATCAAAATACAAGCAAATCGTTTTTTAGCATTAAGCCTCGAAGAAAAATACTTTCTTATTTTCGCAACTGCGATTCGCGATATCTCGCAAACTAATTATCAGATTTCTCTCAGCTTAAAACGAGCGTGTGTGTTTTGTCGTACTCTTCATTTTTTATAGCAACTTTTTTTTTGTAATGTCAAAATCCGCCGAGATATGCATTAAAATAGAAATTTTCCCATTATTTTAATTGATCGTTCCCCCTCCGTGCAGAAGGGGTTCCCCTAGACCCCGTCTGCACAAACCATGCCAAAATGATGGGATAATTCGATTTGATAGATTAGGAAAAAATATGTTTAAATTTGAGTTTTCTGTTTTCACTTTCCCCTCTTTCTAATAGTTGGAAAATTGATCAAATTTAATATTATAATTATTAGAAAAATACAAAATAACATTATAATCACGAGCTCTTTTTCTTCATGTTAAACGCAGTCTTCTAAAATTTCACTAAGTGGACTAATTTGGTAGATGGAAATAGATGGATTCTTAATATCATAATTTTTTCACAGCGAAAGTGCATAAATTATTTCCACATACTCTCTTTTAACACCTCTTTGTATATTGTAGCACTAAATTTTCAACATCTTTTCCAATATTCTAGATTTTACAGACTACACAATAACATTATAAAATCAATGTCAGTGACGTAGAGGTTTTTTTGATACCATTAATATAAAATGAATCATTTACCTTAAAGAAAATCTAATAACGGAAGTAATAGAAGAAAATTTAATAACGGAAACGCCAATTTAAAGCTTCACTGCCCATTTTATTTCCTTTTCTTATTTTTACATCCAAATGGCTGACTTATATGTATCTATCTGTATTATACATAGTGTGTCTGTAATAATAAATATTAGAAAATATTGAAAGGATATTTATGACTGATAACAGTATTTGTCGCATGTGTTGTATAAACTGCTACCACCCGTAATACCTAGTAACAATCTTATAAAAACACAAGAAGTACGACTAGGAAGTGTAATACTTCAAAGGCTTTTAGGTACTTGTTATGAAAAAGTATATCGTTACCGGAAGCGATTATAACTAAATATATTTGCAGACAAAATATGAATGAAATTATTTACGAGTGTTTGGGTTTTATCTCAGCTGCGGTATTTATATTCGAGTGCAATGAACTTTTTTAATTCTGCTTATTATTTAACGAGGGTATTAAGGCTCATAATTATTTCTATTATTTTATCAATGATTAACAACAACATTGATATTAAACCGCATTGATACCGCATACTGGGTGATTTAGCTTACACCTACCGGGTACGTTTAGGTAGGGTTAAACGGGCCTAATATGATGTAAAAAATAAAATTTGTCAACAACATTTTTCAACGGTAAAGAACGAGAGATAATCAGTAAGCTGTGCGGTATTTGTGGCTTGTATTTGTATTTTGTATAATTTGTATCACAAAAATTATAATTCTTTAATTTAATAATTCCTCGATTTCGAACAAAACATAATGTGTACCTAGAGACTCTACAGTTTCTTCAGATATAGTAATGATAGTCATCAATATTGTAGATGCTTTGATACATTTTCGAGTTATCTTCGTATAATAACTTAAAACAATTTAAATCTAAGGTTAGGTCATTTATGAACAGTTATATAATAGAGGCCCCAAAATCGATCCCTGTGGAACACCAGATGTAGGGTGGGTGTTACAAGTAAAGATCGATAACTTAGAAAAGTGGAAGTAGAATAAGTAGAAAATATTTAATTACTTTCGAAAAAGATGATAGACAACCTATCTGATTTGGTGAGGCAGTTTATTAAAACAATAAAGTATTACTAAATTAAACAATTATAACAGCTCCATGTTAGAAGCATTATCATTAAATTTAATACCTATTTAAATTCGGGTTCAGTGATAAAATATTCTAGACTGATTCCGAAACTAACAAACCATAGAATTAAGAATGCATTGACCCGTAAATTCCCCGCGGTCATACATGAACACGAGACAATTTATAAGTATTTTTTAAAAGACTTCTGCTTTGAAATTTGTAGCAGGCATAAAGATAGTCTGTCGTGGCATGTCATGTTTGATTACTCAGACGTTTTAATGGCTCAGTCCAAGAATTCACATATTTTTGGGCGCGAAATGATTATACAAGGTGAACGAAAGAAAATCTGCGGATTTTTCCCCACATATTTACTAGTTACATTATTCTCTACCATCTGCAGCTCCGATGATTTAGAATATTAATTTAATTTGAAAATATAAAGTACCACAAAATTCATGAAACATTTTACCATATATGTAACGTGTTTTTGCGTTTTAATTAAAATGTCTAATTTATTTTTTAATGTAAAAAGGTAAAACGGCATTCCAAACTATTCTACATACCTTATAGATTTATTTTCTAAAATATTGTAACTATTGCGAATAAATATAGAAATATAAATAAAATTGCAGTAACTAAATGTATAAACCTTAAATGTATATAAACTAACATGTATAATATAAAATATAGGTATATAAATATTACCCTGTATATAAAAATACCCTGTATATAAAATACCATTAGCGTTTAATAAAACGAAGCGATGGACGACAATTTTTTTAACCCTATTTCTACATCGTCTATTTGAACATTATTAATTGCAAGGTCATTTTCCTTTATTAAAGTTTCATAAAAAAATGTTTGAAATAAAATTATTAAAAAAGGAAGTTTCCTACATCGTTTAATTTTTTTTATTATCTAAAGTGAGCGCCAATTTAAAAAATATGTTAGTTTTTAAATAGAATTTGAAACATGTCTTGTTATATTATATCTCTTTTGTTTGGTTGAATGAAACAATGGATTGAAATTTTGAATAGACATTAAAATGTTTGTTGATTTAAAATTAAAAACAAACATTAAAATGTTTACTGAATTTATGTTTATTAAAAAAATCATTTATCTCAGAAAACAAATAACAAATGTTATGTTTTAAGTGATTATTTAAAATAAAAAAAAATTAAACACCAACATTCAAAATGCTTTGAAAAGTTTTAAATAAAATAACTATGAAATTAAAATGCTAGTAAATAATTTAAAACCGTTTTATTGTAAATAATTTTATTTCAACTGGAAGAAATTCGAACCAACAACAAAAACACGATAACCTTTGAATTAAAATTTGCCTAAAATATTAAATACAATTGTTCAACAAACATTTGAAAGCAGCTACTACAATCAAATAAAAATATTACTTACAA
>CAXKVY010014482.1:0-24800 GCA_964058915.1 Tetropium fuscum | reverse complement strand
GTCTGCATTGTACGCAAATCATTTCCACATATTTTCTCATGCATAATGCGAACTCACGCCTCACCTTCTTCTCATTCGATCGCTTCCACCTGACATGATCGATGTCTTCTCCAAATTGCACTCTCCTGACTGCGGGTGTATAAATTGTGTTCCATGTAGGAGCATTTCTCCTAATGAACAGTGTGCGTAGATGGTCCGTTGCTGATTAATGAACTCGTGTATTTATCTCTGTTACTCACGCTCCTTATGATACAATTAACCTTCAAGCTTCATATAGAAGATTTATTTAGTCGGATTTTTGACGAGATATATATGGATTGAAAATAACTATTATAGTTGTTTAACAGGGGGATGCAGTCAAATTTCCGTTTTCTCAGGCTTGATTATGTAGATAAACGTCAGTGCCTCAAGAAATATCCACTTCAGTCAATATGTATATTAGGGTTTTTAAATGAACTTTTCCCCAATCAATGTAAGAGGTTTATTTACCTGCTGAACTGATATATAACGCATGGTCTTAAAATAATTAGACGCTTGATAACTTTTTCAAAACTCTTTGACTTTTCAAACTAAATATTAACAAAATCGACAATAAATATAGATGCAAATTAACTAACGTTTATTCTGCTTACCATTCCGGCATAAGCGAATAAACAGTGTCAGGTAGGTATATAAAACAATAATATGCTGATTAGGATATTTAAGGTCTTGGTCGACTTAATAAACAACATTATTATAATAACTGAATGAAACTGGGTCACGTACACATTGTACTGACCTGGTCGAACATTATATAAAGTAGTGTAAGTATGTCACAAGATGAATTGATGCGTTGAGGCATTGATGCGTCGAAGCAAGTAAGCACTTAAGCGTTGAACGTTATACGTTTCGCTGTGCCTATGTCATAATGTACTGTGTTAAATAAATTAATACCAAGTAGTCTGAGTGTGACTCTATTCGTGGGTGGTTTACCCACTACCTGGTGGTCCCACAAAGTCACCACCACATAGATAATTATTATAAATATAAATATATATTATAAACATCATACAAACAAGGAAAAATACTTTTATCCAACAGACACTAGTTATATATTCATTATTCGGAGACGTAGATAAAAATAAATCGTGTTTACAAACACCTTACAAAAACAATTTCTCAAATTTTCAGAGCACCTATAACAGGAAATTGTTTATATCTGACATTATTGATTTTCATATGTTTAATTTCACAAGTAAAATGGTTTACAGAATTATTTTTTCTAATAAATTGTAAACTATTTTGTAGCTTTTTTTGTTCACTTACCGTGCCAGTAACAAGCACGGTGCAGTGGAACAGTGAGTAAATTTAAACTGTCAAAATAGACATTTTTATTAGGTTTCAGTCATATTTCTAGTTAACGTCATATTTGACATAACATAAAAAATTAAATACGTATGTATAAATTCGTTTTCATTTATTGCAATCGTACAAAAAATAGAGCATAATAAGCATCACGAACGTCTTTAATAAACATGTTTTGTTTCACCATCAGACCTTGAACTCCTTATCGTAAGAGCTACGAGATTTGCCACTTCCGCATCAACAACAATTTCTTGGGGAAGTTCTTTATGATCTATTTTTGTTTAAAAACTAGTAGTAAATTCTAGTAGGTTTCTAGTAGTAAATATATTAAATATATTAAATATATTAAATATATTAAATATATTAAATATATTAAATATATTAAATATATTAAATATATTAAATATATTAAATATATTAAATATATTAAATATATTAAATATATTAAATATATTAAATATATTAAATATATTAAATATATTAAATATATTAAATATATTAAATATATTAAATATATTAAATATATTAAATATATTAAATATATTAAATATATTAAATATATTAAATATATTAAATATATTAAATATATTAAATATATTAAATATATTAAATATATTAAATATATTAAATATATTAAATATATTAAATATATTAAATATATTAAATATATTAAATATATTAAATATATTAAATATATTAAATATATTAAATATATTAAATATATTAAATATATTAAATATATTAAATATATTAAATATATTAAATATATTAAATATATTAAATATATTAAATATATTAAATATATTAAATATATTAAATATATTAAATATATTAAATATATTAAATATATTAAATATATTAAATATATTAAATATATTAAATATATTAAATATATTAAATATATTAAATATATTAAATATATTAAATATATTAAATATATTAAATATATTAAATATATTAAATATATTAAATATATTAAATATATTAAATATATTAAATATATTAAATATATTAAATATATTAAATATATTAAATATATTAAATATATTAAATATATTAAATATATTAAATATATTAAATATATTAAATATTAAGTACCTACTCTATATTTCACTCCTTATTGCGTAATATTATTGCATAAATAACTTTCTTCTGTTGAACATGTTTCATTTAATAATTTAATACTGAATATATTTATAATTTGATGAATAATAGTTTTTTAACTAACAAGTATATTGATAACATTTAATATACCTACACAATAACCTTTGATTTAAAACGAATTGCTAGTTTTATCTTTAATAGTTTTATAATATATCTACAAATAATAAAGTACCAACAAAAACTTGTTTGTCGAATTGATATATTTAACAGATAAATAATTTTGCATTTACAAAAGTGTACCTATCAACTGGCAGTTCAAATTCGCTACATGATAAATTATATATATCTACATTGTTATACCTAGTAAACAATAAATTTAAAACTATATTTATATATAATATAGTTTTTATTACCAATATTTTTACAAAGATGACGTCACGCATTCGCAATATATGTTACGAGGTTACGAGTTACCTATCTAATTTAATCGATCTTGTCCCTTACCCAGAAAATAAACAAATTGATGATGTACATTTCTTCCAGGAAACTGTCCAGAAGGGACAATCATCAGAAGGATATAATTCAGCATAAATAAGGTTAGTACCATATTATCTAAAATAAGATATCATAAATCCTCGAAGTTGATTTTTTTTTACAAATATACACTTGCAATACTTTAGATATTTGTTTATTTCAAGATTTGATAAATTTTTTGTGTTCATTGGTCGTCAAAAAAGTTGCAGATTTATTAAGTTTTCCGTACCTTGCCCAGTCCTTGATTTGTCGTTTGTACATTGCAGTGGGTCAGGATCAACAATATCCGGTCAAAACTGTGAAACTCGTGAAACTGGTCCAAAATAATCCCGTTACAGGAAAAATTGTTAAAAGAATCCCAATAATAAATTAGGGTAGTTTTCTGGGAGGTGGAAATGAAAATAATTGAGTAAAGTTCTATATTCGTATAGATTTAAAAAACGGAGCAATGTAAAAATAGTGAAAAATATCCCATTGATAAAATAGGGTGGTGTTTAGGGTATGAAAATAGAGTTATATATTTTCGATTTTTTATCGAGTTAATTATAAATTATTAGATAAACGGTGATTTGTTTCGAGCGTAAATGATACTTTCCAGTCGATACTAGTAAGTGATTTCATTAATTAAATTCAATGCGGCATTTCAATGTCAGTTATTGCTTTGAAAATCAGGTGTTGCAGCTAAATGCAGCTTCAATTTTAGGACATAAAGCATAAAAAGATCAGCGCGGAAGGAAGCGGTAAAAAATGTAGGAAGAATGTAAATTAGATTAGATACTTTTAACTGCTAAAACCGCTCATCTGATAACAGACTCTAACTCACATACCAGAGAGTTAACAAAACCCAACTATAGTGTTTTCGTTTAATATACAAACTAGAGCAAAAAATTGTGCGGCATTTTACAAAGAAAACAATTGTATACCACTACAATTTCTGGTGAATAGAACTAGGGTCTGCAGTCCGCGGCTGCATTGCGGCATTTTACAAAGAAAACAATTGTATACCACTACAATTTCTGGTGAATAGAACTAGGGTCTGCAGTCCGCGGCTTATCGTAAGACACCTGCCTGAACAAGCTGGCGATTTACTGGCTTTACTGCTCAGTGGCGTATCATCATACGCAATCAAGGTGAACTGACTTCAAAAGATGTATTATTATGTCATTTTCATATATGTACAAAACTTTAAGCCAAAAAATTATTTAGTTTTGAATGTATTTAAAATATATTGAAAAAATTTTGCATGCTGCGTGTACAACTTAGTGCTCAATTTAGCCAATAACAATTTAAAATAAAAGAAAGGAATTAGGATAATTGCGCGCGCCACTAAGCATCACATTCCATTAGTTTGCATATTAAACGAAAGCAGTATATCTGTCTATAATATACCCCTAACCTTGTTCTATATCCGCCATGACTGCTTCGTTAAATTGAGCTCAAAAACAACAAATTCACTTTTAATAAAATACTGAAAATCTGCAGCACAACTATTCGCTTAAACACGCCTGTCTGTCTACGGCTGTAAAATTCAAATAACCCACGTATGAGGATTATATGCGTACAAAACGCGTTCGTATTAACGTGTATATCGCCTGGGCACTATTTGGGAGCTCTGCTGCATGCTAATTGCAGTAAAACTTGTCCATTTTATCTTGTACGTCTTTCCTATCGTGTAGGAGGCATCTACGTAAGAAGGAGCGTTCAAGGTCACAGCTGTAGGTGCTGCTTGCGAACGGTAAGATATGATAGGCACCTTGGCATGGTGCAGGGCATAGCGAAGTGTCCTCAATAGCCTACGGATTGCTGCTTTGCGTACAAAACGCCTTATGGCCTTAAATACCTCTTGCTCTTCGAAGAATAGGATTTATACCAACTAATGACTGTCATGTATTTGTTTCTGTCGAAAAAATTGAACACATTTTAGTTTTGCCCGGAAATACCCACTGTGCATTGTGGCGATGTGGTATTTCCACTGTATTTTTATATTTCCCCTTATTAATTAAGTACCTACCTATGAGATAGTTGCAACAATGTTGACAAAGTGATGCCATATAATATAATTCAATTATACATGAATCGGATGGGTAGATATGCCGTATGTAAGCCAACACAATTAAAATAACAATTAGCTGGTTATCTTTATTGCGATATAAAAACTGATTTACTACTTTAACAATTAAGCGTTGCTTATTTGCTTTGCTATTTGTAACACTCGGAGTAGTTTCCACAAACACCAAAACACTTTCACTTCGCTCGACGCGCGTTTCGCCAACCAAGTTGGCATCATCCGGAGACGATTAAAACTAATCTTAAACTACAAAATTTATCATATTTATGCTATTTTCATGGTGACGTCACCGAATGATATCACCGTGAAATTTACGCGTGACTAATCACGCTTCAATGATCGGTTGCTAAGCAACGCGTAAAGCGGGGTACGGTATGATATCACCGTGAAATTTACGCGTGATTAATCACGGTTTAATCATCGGTTGCTAAGCAACGCGTAAAGCGGGCTATACAGTATAGGTCCCTTGTCGCTATTCATACTACTATTACATTTTACAATTTCTATGCTCTCAAATGCATCCAACTGTCTATTGGTCACATTTCTAACTAATCTTAAATTACTAATATCTATTCTATGATTGTTGTCAAAAGCATGTTGTGCAACACTAGACTTATCTGTTCTTCCATATTTTAGATGAGCCATATGCTCTTTAAATCTAGTGTTAATTGATCGTCTCGTTTGACCAACATATTTTCGATCACAATCATTACAACTAATTTCGTAAATCCCAGACCTTTCATTTGGAACAATTTTATCCTTTGGATTGTCTAAAAGTTGTTGTAATTTGTTGCTCGACGAATGAATCGTTGTTATACCCACGTTTTTGAAAACCTTACTCAAACCACGAGTAAACCGGGGTTCGTAAGGGATGGATACATATTTTGGAGCCTCTATATCCTTTTGAAAGGTTGTAGAATTACGAAGTGTGTCCTTAAATTTACGCTTCCTAATTAGTTTTTCAACTATATCTCTAGGATAACCATTACTCACAGCTATATCTTTAATTAATACTTTTTCTTTTTCAAACCTCTCATTACTGAGAGGGAAACTTAGTAAACGATGGACAAAAAAATTTAAACTTGCCATTTTATGTTGATAGCAGTGGTGAGAGTCATTAGGGATATATCTGATCGTACTGGTATCTTTTCTATATATATCAAATTCTAACCTATTGTCACTATTTTTCATTACTAATACATCTAAAAATGGAAGTTTTCCATTATTTCCTAGTTCATATGTAAACTTTACAGAAGTGAAACGACTATTTAATTTGGAAATTAAGTTTTCTAGTTTGTGGAAACTACTCCGAGTGTTACAGTTCCATCAAAGGTTCCAGCCTTATCCAGTAGTTGCTATTTGTGTCCAGCTTCATGGAAATTTAGGCCGTTATTTTCTCTAAAATTGTCAAATATAGATATAGGGTATGCTACACGTTTTGGACCTAGTTTCCTGCGCAATCTAAATTTCGAATAATATACAGGGTGTTTCATTGAAAATAAGAAAATTTATAGTGTTTCCGGTTAAACCGGACGCGAAAAACAGACTTTGAAGAAATCAAACTGTGCGCCGTTGCTCGATTACGTTGCACAACTTATCACCATTTTAAATCGATATCTCTTTTTACAAGGAAGTTATAGGCTGGCTAGTAATAGGCACCTGGTATTTTATCATTATTTCAATTATTTTAATGTTTACCTATTAACTAGTCCGAACAAAGTCCCAAAGTCAAAAATTGTGTTCTTTCCGCATCCCTCTACAATATTTCGTTGACCGGACTACAATTGCATTTATTCCAATTTAAACAGGAATCACTAGAGACACTTGTGTGAAGATGAATGATGAAAACTCAACGCAGAAACCGCACCGAAGGAAATAAGCCACAATCTATCAAATTCAATTTAGCTGGTAGTATTTTTTGGTGTTTGAGATATTTGCATTTCTATTGAAAAATAAAGCGTCGAGACATCTTTTTAAAATGAGTTTTGTAATACCGCTCCAGAGTTATGGGGAACAATATTCAGAAATGTGGCAATGCTCGGTCTGGAGGTAAAGCGGTTTATTAAAATAAAGTGCAGCGGATGTAGGCTTTTTATGGAAACTGACATGGGACGTGGAAATTGATAGGTGAGGAGATGTATTCTTTCTGACAGGTTTATAGGAAATTTTACGGTTAAATAGAAGCATAAATACGCTTTTGGGGTAGATGACTGAATATCGTTTGTTTAAGAAATGTATTATTTTCATTCGATTAAATTTTATCGGTTAGCGTAGTGCCGACCTAGTATCTACTGAAATATTACCGATATTGATAAAAAAGTGTATCATCCTCCGTTGTTGAGTAATATATCGGTTTCAACTCTTCGTACTTCTAAGCGAGTTTGTAAAACTTTTTTTTTCATACAAACACCAATGGCATTTACTGGATTTAAAATCTGATCTGAGCTTAGATCAATGAGTAATATTTTTCTAACTTAATTTACTACTGCTGCAAAACTTATATCTAAGGACTTACTACTAGTGTTCCTTATATTTTTCTAATACTTAATTACACTAATATTAATGTGTACACAGGCACTGTTCTCTGCTTTTGCACTAACACAAAATTATACTAGCTCGAGGTTTGATCCTTTTGAACCTTCTAATCTGGTTTGTATTGTCGAGGAGCTGGATGGCTTCGACATTGACGTGGTGATTTTTGGCGAATTCGCTGACGTTCTGGTTAACGGCCTCCATTCCCATGTCCCTATGGAGGTCACTATTTCTGCAATACCAGGGGGCATTAGCAATTATTACTTTGTTGGGGGCATTACTTTATTATATATTGACAGCGTGGAATTTCGTCCAAGCAACCAATACATTTTTTTAAATCTGATATCCCATTCTTCCTTTTTTTTTACATGAGCTCTCCAGCGTAGCTTAGCGTCCAGTGTTATACCCAAATATTTGGCTGTATCAGCATATGGCAACTTGGCTATTGTTTATGCTAACAGGGATATGTCGATCTCTTTTGTTGGTGGAATTAACATGGACAGATGTAGAATTAACATGGGCATGGGCAGAATTAACATGGGCAGATTACTCTCATTGAGTTTGATTCTCTATTGCTTAGTCCAGGTGTTGATTTTATTAACTGATATTTGCAGATTTATTGCCGCTTCTTGGTGATTCAGCCATTATAGCAGTGTCATCAGCAATGGTGGCTATCATGTCATACTCTAATTCAGGAATATCACTGGTGTATAGTAAAGGACTGGTCCTAATACACTTCCTTGTGGTACTCCTGCCTTGATTTCTTTAAGTTCAGAATAAGCGTCTTCCTGCTTAATTCTAAAAGTTCTATCTGAAATATAAGACCACATTAATTGTGAGAACTGATTAGGCAGGAGCTTGCTTAATTTATAGTGCCATACTTTATCAAAAGCCTGTGCTACATCAATAAAGACGGTAGAACATTTTTTTTTCCTCCAGCGACGTTTCAATTACATCTGCGATCCTATGGATCTGATCTATAGTTGAATGACTCTCTCTGAATCCAAACTTATGGTCTGGGATTATGTTTTCGTCTTCAATGACTGGTTTTAATCTTTTAAGAAATATTTTTTGCAACAGTTTTGATATTACAGGAACCAAGTAGATTGGAGTGTAGGACGAAGCTTAGTTTGTTGGTGAATAGGTTTCCTATCATTTAATTATTTTTTATACTTATTTATTTTATTTCTTATTATTCTTATTATTATTATTCTTATTATTATTTATTTATTTTAACATATACACTACATTTACATTTACATTTACACTAAACATGGATTAATAAAGTTTTGTTTTTTGCATGAGCGTACAAAAAAATTATATTTATAATATACCTATATTTTATTACTACATACTATTATAATCCAGTCAGTATAGGACAAGAAAGACCTTTGAAAGGTGGGGTAGTAATATTTTTTTAGTATGTTGCTAAGGTCTAGGCCTTGACAAAAAATCTAAGTTTTCGACATTGGGGTGGGGGGGGGACCGCTCAAGCCGCCATCTTGAATCAAAGGTACAAAAAATTAGTTTTTTGACAATAATTCTGCAACGGTTGATCTAACAACAAAATTGTGAGAATACAAAGTTAAAGAACTCAAAATTCCCCACCTTTTTTGTATTTTTTTGTAAGTCTAATACGTAAGGAGTTACAGCGGCGGAAAGGTGAACATTTTTCCCAAAAAATAGTAATATCCCATTTTGGACGGTCAATTTGGTAAGAACAAATTAAGTACACTTATTTATAATGTTTCCTCCAACCGCAATAAAGTTATATAGCGATATATATTTCAAATTACAGTGTTCACGGGCAGCGCGTGGATCAGAAAAGTGGGGTAGGGGACTTAAAAATTATATTGAAATCTTGCCTTCTTGTATCAAGTTTTATAGTTTGTTGATAATATGTTTACATATTTGGACGTAAAAATGGGGGGGGGGGACTTCTGTCGCCAGAAGATGCTGATGTGTCGATTTCCATGTGCTCAACATTTGATGTTGTTTTCGTCGTTGACAAAGACGTCGATCTTCTGACAGCACTAGCACCATCTGAAAGTAACATATATCTTCGCAAACCAAGAAGAGGCAGAATTCCTGGAAGACTATATTCAGCGAATAGTTTAAAACATAGAGAAGTGACTGAGAACATTCTGTTTCTCCATCGTTTTGTAGCTGTGACACGACACGTGATCTTCAACCAAAGAAAAATAAATTTTGTTCGCTTGTCCGGAAAACCGCAAGACTTAGTGCCACCATTAGCATATGTAAATATCCGGATGCAACACCAGAGCACATCGCAGATGCTGGGCACGGTTTATCGTTGCTTTATATGGTGGCAACATGGAACAGGAAACCCTGGAAGAAATCCGCTACCAACGTTTCGCAAAATCTACGTCAAAAGGCATATTAAATCTTGGTTCTTTGCCACCAACGAAGGTATCATGCGTTTAGGACATACTATCAAGTCCAAAAATGGCAGGGACTGGGGCTGGAAGCTTAGCAGCTATCTGCTCGCTCCATTCACAATGACAGAGCAACCTGCACCTGAGCGCTTATTGAAATTTATTTCATGCACCTGTCGAAAATGATGTGGCGGAGCATGTGGTTGCAGGAAGGCTGGGTTGAAGTGCTCTGTTGTATGTGGCTTCTGCAGTGGCCAGTCATGCGAAAATGTGCCGGAGGTTCCTATCGACAGGGAGGACGAAGATGACGAACCCTTGTCAATAGAAGAACAATTCATAAGAAGCACCGATGATGATGATGACACTGAGGTCCCAGATTATTATGATGAAGACGTCAACATACCGCTAGCAGGATCATATAGAAAGAGAAAACGCTAAGATCGCGAAGATGTTGTTTATGCCTATCGGGGATACCACCATAAAAACCATAAAAACGCGCCAGTTACTCTACCTCAAGGTGGTGTAGAAATAAGTATACGCGCAGTATCGCGCAATTTAAATGTCGTTAGGGTCATTAGAATTTTTGCAATAATTGAAACTAGTAATATGAATGGAGAACTATGATAGAAGTATTTATTTCTCTTCAGTTTGACGAAGTAAATTATGGGATTGGGTCATATTGCAAACATTAATTATAAAATGCATCCTGACGACATTAAAATTGCACGATACTGTACCTACTGTAACCACTGGGGTTTTTATCAGATTGGACGATGTTAAAATGAAAGGGAGCGTCTGGGTTGGCAAATATATGTATACATACATATATACACACACGATTTCATAGTCGTGGGTTCGTCGCGTATGCGTTAGAAGTTAGAAGGGGAAATCTTAATATTGATACATGGAGATTTTGCTTACCTCATATGCACTCATGATGTCGACGTTAATTATGTATGGTTAAAACCTCACATCATCAGTAAGATTCACGAACTAACTTTGTCGGATACTATTGAATTTCGTTGGTCAAGAGATTAATTCAAATAACTTCAAACCAAGATATATATTTAACATTTAACAGAATAAATTAAGATACTACGTTTACACTAAACAAGTTATAAATTTGGACACAACCAGATGCGTTGCGGAAATAATAAATCTATCCATATGAAAAAACAAAGCTAATCACTAGTGTTAAGTAGATCTGACTCTAATAGAACAATTTTGACTGACTTTTCAACTATTTGACTTTAAACCCGAATTTACTGTATGGGAGCCTGCCGGAAACCGAATAATTTTGGCTACGATTGTTGTTCCAGTCCTCGCTGGGCGGGACCAAAGCCGATCTTTCATCCCCTTTAAGTAATACCACTTACCGGGGGTGAAATCTCAACCAATCCTACGGGACCTACTTTTCCCCTTACTCAGGAAACTATTCCCGTACGCTAACGACATCTGGTTGCAAAATAGGAACTAAACATTTTACTTCACATGGATAATTAATAATAAAATATTTGTGGTATTTGTGGGGGCCGTTATACAGACGAAGACACTATACTGAAGAGAAAACCCCCACCGGAAAAACTATTCTTGTCATTCATTCAAAACAATACAATTATGATATTTCTGAGATTACTCTTTCTGCATTAATTAGTTAGCTGTTTGGCCATTTTGCCCATACCCGGAAACCATAGATTAAGTGACACTTCTAATGGACAACTGAGGAATAACAATTATTTATGGTGGAATATTTTTCGTGCCGCTTTATGAGTAGAATTTTGGGTCGCTATTCCTTCCCGAACAGAATTACGGCCTGGACTTTACCATTTTGTTACACTACTTCGAATTTACAAACTTGTTATAACTACATAAAAATGTAATAAATATCGAGAAACAATCGAAAAATATAGTTGTATATGCATAGTTATTTTCAAAAAAGTAAACCTTAGATTCAAGATGGCGCACAGAGGTCACTTTTTAAATTATAGGTGGAAAAAAATCTCGAAAATATTTGTCAAATTATATAATTTCTGTGGTCTTATTAAAAATAGAAACATTATATGAAACCATTTTTACGTAAAAATCGTGATACCTTATACACCGCTGCTATGACAATAGACTGTAAAAAGTCTGTAAAATATTCAATATGAGCGGTTTGTCAGTTCAGTGACATTTATTAGTGAATTTGCACTGTTCGTTATAGCAATCCTGTTAAGATTTTACAAATTGTGATTGTACAGTATACAAACTAAAGGTAAGTATTTACTTTATATAATACAATATTGTTTCTGAAAACATGCACATACAAAAATTATGCTATTACAAAATTGCCATAAAATAATCATATTTGCCCAAAAAAAATAATTTAAAGGGCTGCAGATTGTGGTGTTTATGCATGTTTGTTCCGATAGCGTTTTTTATCGTTAATCCGTTTCATTACCTTTCAAGTTATGCCAAATTTGGCTGCCAAGAATCGCCAAGAGTTGAAAAAAACTTTTTTTCAGAGACTATGTCAGTAAGAAGATATGACATGTTTACCGTATGGTGCGAGAAAAAATCGTTAGACGACAAAAACGGTTCTGTTTTGAAATTTGTTTTGAATAGGCTTAATTTAGACCATTTAGACCAATCTCAGGATGTCAGATATAATTTGATAAAGAAGTTGGTGAAGTTGGTTCCTTTAGTTCTGTCGCTCCGCACTCAGACAGTTTTTGAAAATAGACATCATAACTGGCTGAACGTAAATATAGAGTTTTTTAAAGCAGATCTACAAGAACCAGGTCCCAGCAAAGGTAGACCCTCTAAATTTTTCATGGATCTTTGTGATAAACGCAAAAAACAGAAGATAATGCCCTTGTTGGAGACTTATTCTGCTGAGGAGCTGTCGCTTGCAACTCGAAAAAGTCTTGAGTTGTTAGGCCGCAGAAATGCGTCAAAAATAGTTCAGGAAGTCTCAGAATGTTCACCAGAGAGAGCTACCAAAATCAAAAAAGCATTTAATGCTCCAACTTATAAGCCTCTTAAATATACCCCTGAGGAAGCTCTTGCCCTTTACGTTGATGGGCGTTTCACGAAAAAATCTTATATTTTAATGCAGCAGGGAGCGAAAAACCGACATGCTAACATTTACCCTAACTATAATATTCTTCTTGATGCTAAGAAAAAATGCTTTCCAGCTGAAGATTCTATTTTAATCACAGATATATCCGCGGAAGTAAATCTGCAAGAACTAGTCAATCACACGGCAAAGAGAATTGTCGAGTCGCAAAAACCTGTTGTTTCTACTTTTCCATTAAATTTGTCAAATTAATTCAATCTTATATATAAATGGGGATGTGACGGCAGTGCTGGACACTCTACCTACAAGCAGCAATTTAGCGATAAAATATTTCTTCAAAAAATGATTCCAGTTTGTTTTCCATATGTTTAGTTCCACTGCAAATGGTTGCAGAGAATAATAGTATATTCTGGCAAAATCTTCGACCATCCTCTACCCGGTTTTGCAGACCAATAAAATTGATCTTTGAAAAGGAAACAACAGAACTATCAAAGAATGAAATTGAAAATATAAAAAGCCAGATCGAAAATATTAAACCAACTGAATGTTTTGTTGAAGAAGGTGTAATAATTATTATACATTCCTTTAAAATGACCATGATAGATGGAAAGATGTTTGATGTGATTTCTAAATCTTCAACGGAAACTTGTGGCATTTGTGGTGCAACACCAAAAATTATGAATAACTTAGAACTAATAATGACTCTTCCACCAGACGAAACATTGTACGATTATGGGATCTCCACTCTCCATGCTTGGATACGATGTTTAGAGTGTCTCCATATTTTTTATAGGCTGGTGTTAAAAAATGGCAGATACGGAGCGAGAACGACAAAAAGATTGTAAAAGAACGAAAAGAAGAAATAATTAAAAATCTAAGAGAAAAGTTGTCTTTGTTGGTCGATATTCCAAAGCAGGATTATGGCACAACTAATGATGGGTATACAGCCCGAATATACTTCCGTAAATAACAGGTCACAGCATCAATAACAGGTATTTTTTTCATTTCCTTTTAATTTTCAAACCTACCATTTTTTGTATTATCGGTTTATAATCCGTTTATAAATTTAATTAATACTATTAAGAGTTTCTGAAACGTCTATACGTAATCCTTACAACAATGTGTTCTGGATATGAAGTAAATTCTGAGGCATTTGCTGAGTATTGCAAAGGCACAGCGGATGTTTGTGGAACTTTATCCATGGTACAATATGCCTTCGAGTATTCACAGAATACTAGTTCACGGACCTGCAATCGTAAAATCTGCACGTCTTCCTATAGGAATGTTCTCAGAGGAGGCTCTGGAATCTCGTAATAAAGATTTCAGAAGATACCGAGAGCATCATTCTAGGAAGTTTTCCAGAGATAAGACAATGAGGATGTGTTTTGTTATCGTCTGATCCTTATATTTCATCATTATCTAAATGTGTGGGTACTCGTTCCAACAAAGAACCTTTAGTTGAAGATGTGCTACGATTGCTCAGAGAGCCTCACTTATCTAAAAATTCTTTAGATAATAACGATGATATAGAAGATGATGATGATGAATAATCATTAAACTATAGCGTGGATCGCGGCATTGATCTTGGGGTTGTGAATCTCATGAAAATTAATTAATTCAATAACACATTAATTAAGAGAAATAACTTGTTAATATTTTTTTGTTATTATTTGTTGTTGTCTGTTACGTAAGTTTTGTTTTTTATTTGTATATTTGATTTTTTCCAAAAATTAGACACGTTTTATTAACCCTATCCATGACCTCAAAGTTGTGCTGAGCAAGAGTTTGAATTATACTTTTCTACAGTAATAATGTTTTTTTTGTGATAAGTTCTACTTGTAATAAAAAGTAAGCTGAATCTCATATATATTTTTAACGTGAGTAGGTACAGAGTAATCACGCAAAAGCTCCCGACCCATTTTTCTTGTTTATTTTTAAAACTAAAAAGGATTTCTAGGGTTTATTGTACTTTCTCATTGTACTATTTTTTAAAGGAATTATACCGAATATTTCATAAATATTTCATAAAAATTTATTTCGATAATTTAACATCATATATCTCCCAAAGTAATAGGTAATGAAAATATATAACATAAAATATAATATAAATAAATATAAATAAATATATAATATATATATTTAGTAGTCACCATGAAATGTAGGTTTCAAAAACATAGGAAAATATAAGATGTCTATTTATTAATAAATTAAAATCAATATTTTTCATTAAAAAAACATTTAAAAAAACGTTTAAGTTTAGTCTAGTACGTTTTTATGAAACACTCTGTGTATTTCTCTTGAACAGTACAGGAACCTATAATAAAACGCCTACTAATCCTTTTCTTGGAAACCTTTTTAACTCTAAAATAAATAAATGAAAGTATAGGGTGGGAACTTTTCGCATGATAATCATTGTCTCGTATCTTTTAATTTGAGTTTTAATTAAACTGATCAATTTGTGGAACAATTAAAATATCAAAATTATATGTATATTGACTATATTCATCATTCTAAATGATAATAGTAAATTTTATTATTATTAGACAGAGAGGTGCTCATGTATAGTATTAATTTCCACCTAGATTTAAAAAAATGACCACTGTGTGGCGGCTCGAGTGCCCCCCCCCACAAGGTCGAAAACTTGTTTTTTTTATGAAGGCCCAGACCTTAACAACATACTAAAAAATTACTACTACCCCGCCTTTTGCAACGTAAAACTGCCTGCTGACTGGGCTATTAATCATAAGCGGCATGATAAACAAAATCACTGTTAAATACAATTCCAAAAGGTTCCTTTCATACATTTTATTTAATAAAAGTCTGAGGACTTTCATCGATAGGAGCAGAAATAAATATAGTGCGTCTCGACGAATGTATTATTCATTTTAATCATAATATTCATTTCTGCCATCCAAATTCTTTGAAGTAAACCGTTGGCAAAAACTCGCATTAATTCTGCCTCTATTTATAGAATAACACACTAGCTGTGTATTTTTTATAAGGATATTATCGATTTCCAATTTATGAGGTATAGCTTCCAATATTTCTCCCGTACAATTGTTTGGGTTGTGTACTCAACAGTCGAATGCGTTATTGTCTAATAATACAAGCCCAGGGCACCCATAGAACAACCTGGAGTCGATTAGAACTCGCTGTTGTCCACAATGTATGGCCGAGCAACAGAGTAATCCATATATGGGAAAAATTTAATGTATAAAGGAAACACCAAGTCCAGTAAGCACGATTTTAAACTCGAAAATAGTAGTATCCCCAAAATATATATACATTTTTCTACTCCATTTACGATATTTTTTGGAATTTTCGTTACTTCATTTATTTAATTTTTGGGCTTTTAATATCTTAATACCTAGGGTTGCAATTTTTGACCATTCGTTTTTTAAACGCTTCGTGAACTAGCGAAATATCCTAAAACGCAATTATCATTCCTCGCGTTTAAACGAATACGCGTATTGTCACCCGTTTTTCCTCGGGGGGTCGTTTAGTGATGGTTATGTGTATTATAGGTTATGTCTACAGTGAAGTGTGACAAATATTCTAATATTTCTCAGTAGTTGCAAAGTGGAAATCGATGAATTCATGCGTGTTAATGCAATTGCCAATTTGGAAGTCGCTGAACACCAGCTGCATCGCAATAATCGACATCATCCTCGCGATCCTTTCATATAACAGACTGAAAGACAGTTTATGAACATGTTCAGATTGTCAAAGGGTTTGTGTGAATATATAATTGAATTGGTAGGATCTTACCTGGTACCTCAGCAGAGGAACACATATTTGGATGTACCAATACAAATAGATATGCAAAACAATGTGAGAGCAATATTATATGAATAAACTAATAATATATTATAGGTTTTAACAGCACTTAATTTTTATGCAACTGGTAGTTACCCATTAGCTGTCAGGGCTAATAAATACATAGACATTTTCTAGTCCTCAGTAAGTAAATGTATTCATAACATATTAATACCTTTTTCGGCCATTTTTTACTTCAGGGGCTTTTGGGCCACACTCTAAAACTACTACACTACTAAAACACCAACAAAAATCTGGTATCAAAAGTGAGGTATTTCAAACTGAAATATATTTCAAACTCAAACTGACACTAATATGTAAAATTGCGATGTTGCTACATGCGCCACTCGTTTAAAAACGAACTCGTTTAAAAAAAAAACGAACGGCGTAGAAAATTGCTCATGAAAGAAACATTCGTTCTTGTGCAAACGCTTTTTTTCGTCAACGTTTAAAAACGACTGTTCCCAAAAATGTCCCCTGAATGGTTTTGAGCTCCTGTGGCTTTGTTAATTGTTGATTTCCCGGGTGATGTTTCCAGCAATATTATACTGACACTGTCAGAAAATGCATCAATTTGAAAGTTTCAAATTTTCTGCCTGAAATACGCACATTTTTCGAGATCCCATTACAAGTACGATCGAAATGGATATTGAAGAAGCGGCAAATAACGCTTATTGATTTCTACTACCAGAGAAGTCGAAGAAGCGGTAAGGACATGCGTACAAATCGTTTAAAGATTGGTGTCTTTTCAAAAGCAAGGAAGAACTTAGCAAAAATGTGCCTCTAACTTAAGTCTCCAGTCCTGAAGTCTCCATCCAGCTTGTGATGTACTAACACCACAGTCTTCTGCAATATATTCGATGTCTTCTGCAATATTTACAACCACAGTTTCCATGGCATCCTTATGCAAGCACAAGCCACTTTTTTTTAGCAAAGTCTCTGGTGCTGTTGTATGAATCGCAATTAATCCATATTTAGAATTTTTTCATCAAAAGTTCAGAGGGTTTAAATTTGCTTGTCACTGCTGGATTTGGAAATACGTCCTTCAGGTATTCAAGCAATATTCAGGTATATTTAATAACAATTAAAAAAACAATGGTTACTGACTCCCCCTTGGCTTTGGCTAAAATAACATTTATTATATAGTTAAATATTTTATCCTTCACTCCGACTGTGGCCTAGACAGTTAAGTTTTAAATTCAATTCATTAGAGTTTTAAATTCAACGTGTGAATTAAACTGTTTTAAATAATTCGTAATAATAAAATAAAATATGTGTTTATTCACAGGAAAAGTCAATTTCGGCTAGTCCGTAGGTGGTTCGGGAAAGCTTGTGGGTACTATTATAGAAAGTTAAAGATGGGTCTAGGCACTTACCTTTAATTTGGGCACAGGTGCCTCTTTAAGTCAGGTCCGTGAGGTTCAGCGAGAACACAGGTAACATCCCAGCAGGGTGAAACCATTAGCCCACCACTAATCTCAAGCCTAATTTTAATATGATTAATATATAAAGAGGATTTGGATGAAAAAAAAAATGTCAGTAGGTTTAAATAAAAACAACACTCGTCTGGTCCTTTTTGCCATTAAATAGATATACAAATTGTTGTTTGCCCTTTACAGAGAATCCGGACGCGGCATGTCAGCCACTATTAGCATGAATGGATAAGATAGATTTACAATTGCGGACAATATTAGATGACTGTAAGTTCCTCGAACTATACAACCGTTTTTAATATTACCTTGAGCCTCTTTTTGAAATATGGCATCTGTGCCCTCTGGGGTAAGTACAATTAATAAAACAAGACGTCTTAACAACCACTACAACTTGTTCGTTTTCCTGAGATTTTCTGATAGCAGTGGCATGAATTAAGATATCAGCATCATCTACTGCAATATATGTGGTGCAATATATGTTCAATATATGTGACGTAAGTATAATTTTTTTTTGAGGACATACGCAAAAAACTACCGAATTGCACTTTAGGGGTGGGTTGTAGGGATGGGGCTCCCACGTGTTGCTTGAGAACTCTTTTTATTTTGAAAGTAAATTCCTGGACTGGTTTAATTCCCAAGCGGAGAAACTTTATATTTTTTTTCTATTGGGCTATTTTTAAGTTAATATGAATGGACTAATAAGAATTGCAATCATAATAATCCCGAATCAAAAAATTCGTACATGTGTGCTAAAAAAATGTAACGAGCATGTAGCACGATCAACAGCATGTAATTTGCGGATTTTAAAGAAGTATATCTCCATTAGCACAGTTCGAGTCATCGTTTCTTTATGACGTATCAATGAGGAAAGTGCTATAATCAGGTAAAATAACTCGTTTCCTCCATTTTTTAAATCCAGAAGCATGTACTGGTCATTCATTTCGAAAGACATCAGTCTCATTATTGGCATACATAGGAGCACAAGTCTTAGCATTAAAAAGGCATGGCGCATGGCGTCAACTATAGCAGAAAATTACGTTGCGGAGAGCATAAACAACCAGAAAGAAGTTGGTAAGATTTTGTTTCTGCTGGTAGTTGGTAAATCGTTGTATTCTGAAGTCCAGATAATGTCGTCCAACTTCGGATTTTCTTTCTTAATATAAAATGGGTGCAGTTTTCTGTAAATAACATTTTTGGAGTCTCTCCTCGATGACAATTTTTGATATCACTATAATTGATTTGGTGGATTCATAGTGTGTTCATTTTTTTAATATAAATACTTTTAAATAAATAATATCTATGAATTTTAAAAAACGTGTAGCACGCCTATGGCTACCTCTGAGTATAAAATTTTAATAGACTATAGTTACATAATAAAATAATAAAAATTCACTCTAAATAAAACTCCACGCCACAGGTAAATAATTTTTCCACTATAATGCTGCTTGATATTACTAGCTTTAGTGGCTCAATAAAATCATTAAATATTTTATTGACAATCGGAAAGTTAACTTCTAATACTGCTGTGGCTTTATTGTATATAAAGTTCTTGAGGGTGCTTCATTATTACGTCTCCTGACTTCTCCAACTTTAATGAATGATATCGACGGTTACCTAGGCTTAATATTGATGGAAATCGAGGAAATGTCGAGGAATTTCATAAGCAAGATCCTTTGGTATTTCGGACATCGAGATATCTTAGTAATCCAGACCACGTTTTGATTAACTCATTGATTGATTGAATCGATATTGTTTGTTAGTAAATGTAGAATGTAATAGCCATTTCTAACGTAGTTTATTCGTATAATATGCAACTCTATTCGATTATACTAGGGCAGTTAGAAATACATCGATGTGTTAAGACTATTATGTAGGTGTATCTAAATTGATGCAATATATTTTAAAAGGTAAATTTTCAGCAAAATTAATAGGGCTTTCATATATTTTTTTTCACTTTTCATTTTTCATACGCAGACTGGACTATACGACAAAATTTGTATCTATTGGACTATTTTTAACCAATTTATTTTTCATTATTTTTGGAGTCGGTCCCTGCCAAGGTTAACGTGCTCGCTTAACAATTACGTGTTACTTACATAACTGCCTAAAGAGATAAATAAACTTACATTCAAACAAGTCGAATACAACAATTAAAGATGTATACCTACCCTACTCCGTTATACGTTTGTAAACCTTGGCTGGCACCGACTCCAAAAATAATAATAATTGTATATTATTGGCCTAATGATTGTATTCTAAGTAAGAACGAATAACGTAATTATTATATTTTTTTTGAAGTCGGTTTTGTTAAAAATATTTTATATGTGTGCTGATGATCTATCTTTTAGAGGATTTAGTTAACAAATCCTCCAAACCTGTTAGAAATATAATAAAAATCAAAAACATGAATGAGGTGTTTGGTATTGAAAGTTATACAGTTCATTATGACTATGTTGTCTGTCGCGAAAAATTGGTCCGAATTCATCTGTAAAATAATGATTGTTTTGGATGACTTCAACGTTACTACTTATTAAACCAATTAGGTACATAATAATGCGTTATATCTACTGATTTATAAGAGTTATGCTCCTATTAATAGTTTATTATAATAACCTATTATAATCTAAATGTCGGTCATCAATTCACGGTTAAGGAAAACATTAAGAATCCTGCTTGTTGTATTTAGTATTTATAAATATTTACAAAAAAACTTTATTTTGGAACACTTGTCAGGATACATTCAGATTGACTGAAAATAACCCGATGAATGAAGATGAACAATGTAACAATCTACTGCTGGATCTAAAACAGATCTCAAATCATACCGTTATTAAACTTATTTGCTAATTATCAACTTATGAGATACCATAAGCTGTAACGTAATAATTTTAGAATGTGAAATATTAATCCTCAGATCCCTTGGAAAGAGGAACAAAAAACAACTGCAGATACAACGTTGTTTCGAGGCACTTCGAGGCATTTCCATGACAAAAAACAAATTTTTATTTATTTGACAAGTGTCAAATTTCGATTTTTCTTTAATAAGCAATTTTTGAAATTTTTCTTAATTACATTACTTAATAACATACTAAATTGATGGCTATCTTTTTCTAGGAATTTTGATACTAAATGTGTTTGTTATGTTCCGTTAATTAATTTCTGGATATCTTGCAATGTCATATTAATGATGCTATGTGCAAATATATAATAAATACTAACTTATAGTATACACATTGTTAGTTAACTTAAACTTTAGGACATGTAGGACATAGTTTATTATAAACAGGATGGAACTCATGCTAACGATGACTATGGTACCAATTTATTATACCATAGAAGTTCTAATAATAATTTGTTATACCATAGAGTACCTAATTCGAGTCTTAGAGAGCTAGGCATATGTTTCCATCATGTCAATATATATATATATATATATATATATATATATATATATATATATATATATATATATATATATATTATATATATAAATATATATATATATATATATATATATATATATATATATATATATATATATATATATATATATATATATATATATATTATATATATATATTATATATATAAATATATATATATATATATATATATATATATATATATATATATATATATATATATATATATATATATATATATATATATATATATATAATATATATATATATAATATATATATATATATATATATATATATATATATATATATATATATATATATATATATATATATATATATATATATACATGTCTAATTTTGAGGACTTGCAGTAGTAACAAAAATATTTATTATACAAAAGACGAATTTTTATAAATTCATAACTCATAAGAAAATCATTTATGTAGCTTATATTTATGGATGCCTTATGGTTGTAATTGAAAATAAAGATAAGTTAATTGTTCTTAATTAATCTTTCTCATTGTTATGAAACATAAATGTAAAGTACCCCTTACATAGATTGACAACATTAAAATATAATTTCTAAAATACAAGCCTATGTTTTACAATATTTTACTGCAGCATTTCCTACGTACCCTCATATTGGCCATAACTCTTCCGATAAGTTTACAATCATCAGCCTCGAATGCCCATTAAATTTAACAGCGCCATTACCTTTTTTTATTATCGATCGCGGGATCAATTGTAATGATTTACCGACTTGTTAGTATAATTTTATTAACTATTAAACATGTTTTTTCGTTGCTACTGCTAATTATCTTGTCATATATCAGCCTGCCCATAAAAAGCCCCTTGCGTTTTGAATACCCTATACCGTGTGACATTTATATTGGCTAAAATATATAAGGTATTTCCGTTTGATGTATAGGTCAGGGGTTTCTGCAGTAATATGTTAGGGGATACGGCGATACATGTTCCGGAATATGCGTCTTCAAAGATAGCTTGGAAATGGACGTGGCGTATACGTTTTTGAACAGCATGGATGGTAACAAGGATTAGATCTTATTATCTTAAAGGATTATCTTAATTAAATGACTGTCAAATATGATCCGAAAATTGGAAGAATGCTAGAATTAATTAACTTTTTAAAAATGGTTTAAAGTTGTAACGTTGTGTAATTGAAGTTCGATTTAATACTTAATGTCCTCAGATTTTAAGATTAAAGATTGTAATTTAGCGATTAACAATGCACATACTTCTGAAAAGAAATAAGAGGTATGATTATGAATTCACGCAACTACATAAAGCAATTTAAAACTACGTTTTACGATTTATGAAGACAACTTGAATGGTGAACGATACGTAAACATTTTAAATACTACAGTGCCTCATCGATTTTTGGAGGTTTCGCCAATAGCTGAAAGAGTCACATCCTGATGTCAATTATATGGTGCCTCAGAATCCCTGTACAAATAATGTTGACACAGTACGAACTAAACTACTTGATCATCGATGGTTTGCGACGTCTCGGTCCATTGTCATGGCCGGCGCGATCTCCGGAACTTATACCTTTAAACTTTTCTCTGTGGGGTATGCTGAAGACAAATATGTACAAAACACCAGTTCAAGCTAAAAGAAGAGCGAACCAGTAACGTTATTTCCGTTCCCCGATCCATCTTTTCTAGTGCACTGTGGTTCGTATGAGGCGAGGCAAATCAGACACTTTCTGGTTCCGGAAATCGAGGTTACATCTTTTTCGTTTCACCTGCGTAGTCTAGCATTTGGCTGTTCGCTTCCGTAGTTTAAGGGCCCTCCTAATTTTTACAAAAACTACGTTGTTACTTTCCAAGTAGTTTGGAATTCGTATGGACACTGCTTATGTGTTTTTGTGGTTTGTTAACCGTTGCACATACGACTGATATCGGATTCAGTAACTCGCAGCTCGTGGTAAGTGATGTTTCTTAATCTCGTGGTTACTTTCTACGAGTATTTTTCTTTTTTGTGTACTCTAAAACACTTGACTTGTATTAGTCCCCAGCGTTCTATAAGAAGCATTGCCTAGGCTACTGTTGAAACCGCCTTATAACATTGTGTAAGTCATTTTTGTATTCATTTAGCCTCCATTTTCTTCATGTAATGACGCAAGCTTATTAGTCATGTCTTACAGGGCTTCATTCGTTCATTTATTCGTTTTTTCTCCTTCAGTTTTTCATCTGGACCCTTCGTTTGATTATATTATTTCCACTTCCATCCATCGATTTCATTCATCTTTATTCATTTCACCTTGGACTGTGTCTTATCTGCCTGAACATCGATACCCTTTTTCACTTGGCGCATTTGGTTCGAACGTCGGCGTCGTGACCATACCACTCAACTCCTAGGGCTTGTGGAAATAGACTATAGAGAGGTGGCTTAATGAAATTACCGTTACCTGGCGGATGGAAGAACCAAATTTGGTATGAAGGTACCTTAGGGGTTTTCGGGGACTCTCTTCCTATTATCCAACCAAAATAACATGAGGGGCCCAATAGAGACACCTCAGGTGGTTTCTTATTTACTTTTTTACAAAAAAATTATTAATTTTACTTTATAAATTATTAATTATACTCTAGCGGTGGAGCGATCGGTCATAGAAAAAATTAAATCCCTTAGAAATGTAGGGTATTATTATTCCACTTGATGCTACTTATGTACTACTTAATTAGGGTTTCATCGAGACGATGAATCTCGTCTCGAAGGCAATTTCTCGTCTCGTCTCGATCATCGAGACGTGAAATTAACAAACTCTCGTCTCGATGTATTTCTTGAAGACAATTTCTCGATCTGGATTCGAGATTCTCGAAATTTCGAGAGCCGCGAAAACAAAAACTGAATGTTCTTAAAAAATTTTATGTATATAACACAAGTCTGCATCAAAATATATGGTACATTTTTTTCTATTAAAAAAATTACGTTAAAATACGAAGCTATATGTTATGAACTAAAGGCCACGTGTAAGAACCGTTATTACGGGTGATATAAAAGAAACTTTAAGTGCAAAAGTAAAAACAAAAATACTGTACATTTACCTATGGTCGTCTTAGGAATTAAT
>CAXKVY010014481.1:0-24678 GCA_964058915.1 Tetropium fuscum | reverse complement strand
CACAGAGTAATCTTTGTAATTCTTCTTCTATTTCTTATCCATGAAACCCACCGATATGCAGTTGTAGATCCATAGAATCGTTAATATTTTGAGGGCGATTTAAAGGCGATGGTACGCAAATAAATATAAAATAACCTGTTTGAATTGTTAGGTGTTAGTAGTGTCAAACATATTCGATAACATCGATACTGCGCATGCGCTACGCCGACTTCCGATATCGGAATGGGTATTCGACAGGCTTGTTGCAGTCAGAATCAATTTCTATCAGACTTTTCGATAGTAGAGGTTGACATACGTTACAGAATACCGATAATTCCGATTTGACGCATCGATCCCTATTCGTTTATACTTATTTTTACTCGATTTGAAGTTACAAGATAGGGCTGATTAACAGAAAAACGACTGCTACTATTATCTAATGCGAATATATTGGTCTATATACACGAAGTGACCCATCCTGGCATGACTTGAACAGTATTTCGTCAGAAAAAATGACACTAGACCAGAGTTCTCCATCTCTGTCAACATAATTGTTGACAAAGAGCAGCCTTGATTCTTTATTGCGGTCAGATAACCAAGGCTTTTTAGCAGCTGCATAATTACTTATAACGCTCTATTTAATTCGGCGTCTAGCTGTTCACAAGGAAGCTTAACCAATACGTCATTTCTTCACCTGGAATCAAATTATTTCTCCATGCACCAAAGGTTGGCAATCGCACTTAAAGACCACCCAGCATTGAAATAATTTACGATGCGTGTCTTTTCTGCATTTGTAAGCTTCGTCGTGGTTCAAAATTATAAAATGGTAATAAATTAACAGGAAATCACTTTTGACATATCAAATTAATAAATTCGCAGGCATCTATCTACACACTACTTAAAAAATTTAAATGTGCCACTTTTCCTCCATTCAACCAACTCTCTATCTCTTATGGTTATCCAGATAGCAATATTTATGCACTGTGACAAATTTTTCACAGTCGTCACACCCTGTATATACAAAATATTTTCAATTTAAAATTGATAAGTATTACTTGAGAAAACGTAGGTACATGTTTTTGTTAATTAAGGAAACTAATAAATAGAAACAATAGGTATTCACATTACAAGACATAGTATTTTATATATTGTCAAATACAACAAAAATACATATACCTTATTTGCAAGACCCGCATGTCTGGATTTTTCGTTTAATAAAAAATATAATTCAAATAAAATTCTCACCATAAGATGCTATAAATTACATTGGACAAATCAGTAAAAATCGTAAAATCCTAGCGATACCATAAAAATGAATTATTAAACATAAAAGTTTATTGGGAACATATTTTATGGTAGTAGTAGATTTTAGATAGATAGTTATATTCGGATTCGAATTAAACGATTACCAGCATAGTCACCGACACCGAAATTAATTAATTTTGTTGTCACATATAGTAAGCTGTAGCATTTGTAAAGATAACGTTAACAATAACAATAAATCCATTAATGTTATTAATCACGTACATTATTTGATACCCTGTCTCAGCAACTACTCAAGTTACTATGTAGTTGTTCATAAATCGTGTATAAATTAGAGATAAATCCTGTTATATGGAATCGTAAATCAACATAAAAAAATCGTTGATAACAAACTTATCTTATTGTTGTGGATAATGGATACAAGTGCATACAAATGTTTACAAGACTCCCTGCATGGAATAATATCTATGGGTTTGATGATGTATCGATATTAAAGATCTGATTCTTTGATAGAATTATTACCAAGCTAAGAAAGCATTATATTATATTCCATGTACCTATAATAGATATAATCACAATCCATGGGTTTCCCTTAGTATATAAGTATATTTATAATAGGGTACTCAATTAGCTACAATATTTATTTCTCACAATTTATTTGGGGGACCCATATAGTAAAATAAACAGTATTATTATGCATTAGTCTTGAAGATACTATTTTATTTTTTTTATTTGACTATATTAATTTTGTATCGATATGTACACCTAAATAGGTATCTGTTTATTGTATCTGGTTGCATTTAAAGTAATGGCTGGACAGTGGAGAGATCTCCTGCATATATATACTAAATATGATATGGGTAAATTTGTTTTAATTTGCTTTCCTATGCTAATAATATTGTCTTCTAAAATGTGAAACTTTTTTAAAGATTGGCTCATTCTATTTTTACAATATTGTACGCTTTTTTTGTAAATTTCATTGCAAAGTGGCGGACGAATGGGCAAGTTTATTCTAGCATATTATCATAGCTACATAGCCTAATTTATATATTTGAAATAGGTAGTTATTATTTATTGAAATTTTTTTTGTTAAAGCGGCTGTCTTTTGTGTTTTACAAATACTAACTTCTTTAAAAAAATAGGCTTGTTTAGATATAACCTCTTTATATACTAACCTCTTCCATATTATCTAGCAACAAATTTAATGTAACATGAGTAAGTTCACATAAAGCTCAATATTCACATATCTCTACAAATTTGTATTCCGCATGTGATGCATTTTATCAACAAATTGCTCATATCATATTTTTCTTTTATTACCTAGTTTAAATATTTATAACGAGGCACTTACTGGCATTGTGAGGTATTAATAATTGTATTCAAATTAAGTAAATCCATTTTTAGATTTATAAAATAATGATTACATTATTATTTCAATATAAATATCAATCACTTCAAACGCGGAATTTTAATTTTAGCGCAGTCGGTTAGAGTCCGGATAGCAGCAAGAAAATTAAGGCACAAAAAAATTATATATTATAGACTAGCTGTCATCTGCGACTTCGTCCGTGCGAATTTAAGACGCGTTCCGAGCCCGCGCGAGAGGCAGCCTTTGTGATATTAATTCGTGGGAAGCAGTGGGAGGCGCTTATAATTAATTCTTTATTAGTATTTATATCGGATGTATAGGTACTTCTCTATTTGAATCGGATTTTGTTAACAATTTCATGATTTTTTTTGCGCTGAGTGTAATTCTTTTTTCAAAATAAAAGTAGCCTAAGTTTCTTCTTGAGACCTCAGCTATCTGCCAGTTAAATTCCCGTCAAAATCGGAGATTAGCCGTAAAAAACAAACAGACAAGACAGACAAACTAAAATTTGAAAAATAGTTTTTTTTGTTACAAGCACGAGTATATACGTGTTCATATGCATTTACTAAAAATCTGTTATTTTGACATTACAAACAGACACTTCAATTTTTATTTGTGTAGATATGTAGAAACTAGTTTGAGAAATATGATATACTTTGGTATTAGTTTCTTAAAGAATCAGACAATAGTTCAGCGTTGACAAATAGCGTAATACGTGTTGATTTTGTATTGAAATGCCTACAGAAGAATTGCAAAAGCGAATTATTTGTCTCGTCATATATGCCAAATAGATTCCTTACTTTAGGAACAATCTTTAACAATACTTATATATTTTGTGAAAGTTTTAGTTATAGGTTAATGACATGCTTTATTAACTTGTTGATTTTATATTTAACTATATATAATTTCACTTAAAATGAACTAAGTACTAGTAAGTATACGTTCTGCAGAATTTGAGAATTTACGGCGTACCAGACGAAATTCTGTTAACTGCATACATGATTCAAGGATTTAAAAGCAATCTGCAGGCTTCATTTGAGGGTCATCTTTTGACGGCCGCAAAATATAGCCAGAATAATGAATGTTACCGACATAATACCTGCTTTTCATTATTTCTTTCAGGGACCTTGTGACTTAAAGACGTAAATTCTCTACCCATTAAGTCCGTATTTACCTTCATCCTACGATATAATCACTAACGGATGTATTTTAATGACAAAGGGCACTAAAGAGGCTAAGTAGTCATTGACAGGAATCATTTAAATTTTGACAGGTACGATGGGCGTTCAACGGTTTATGCATAACAAAGCGCATAAATATGAGTGAACAATGTTTACTTTAGCGTTTCTCAAGTCTCCGCATTGTCCACGTGGACGGGGTATAGATTCTTAGATTTAGATGACAGCGTTTTCCTTATTTAACGATACCTGCTGTAAGAGATTTTTATTTTTTTTCTATATATTTCTATAAGACAATATGTCATTTAAGAATAATGCCGCCAACAGTTATAATAGCAGAATAAAGTAGGAATGGGTTTAGAACACTATAATTAGATGGTCTCCTAGGGGGTGCAAAAAATAAGTGCGGGTAAACCGTCCTCTGAGTCTCCAACTAAAAACATATCACACCCGACACCCTTGTGGATTTTTTCCAATGGTATCCTATTTATTTTTGTTTCAATCTTGTACATAACATGATTCTCTACAACTTTGCTTTATAAAACTTTTTGTAACTTTATATTAGATGCTCCACCGTATGTGAAAAAATATTACCGTATTTATTTATTAATATGGTTCAGTGAAGATACAAACAAAAGGATGAGGAGCTGATTTTTTTGTATAAAAAAGTCACAGTGGTGTCACCCTTGGGTGTTTTGCGCACTAGTGGTTGTTTCTTATTATTGTCATTTCTAAAATAATTTTGTTTACATATACCTACTATTCGATTGATTTTCTTATTGTAACCATGGTTCTCACCAGTGACGAATCAATCATAATATATTGTTATTGGTGGCAAAGGCGTAGTCTTTTTATATGTTTTTACTTGTATATTTATTTTCTCGGGTGCCCAACGGCCTGGTCCAAGTTTGGTGATGACATAACCTTTTTCTGCTTATAATAAAATAAATTTTACTGAATTGTTTTTTGTTAGTTTTTTTTTAAAAATTAAATATTACCCTACCAATGATTTGATGTCAAAATAATTTAATTGATATTACTCATGTAAAAATCCCTAATTGCAACAGACGCTTTTTAGAAAAACATAAAACTTGTTAAAAAATCGAGTACTTACTTTCAGCCGTAATCGTACTTAATATAGTTAGTTGTTTATCAAGGCCGTAAAGTTGATCTTTTTCACCCCAATCCGAAGTTTCCGGCCGAGCACAGCCGAAGCCAAGTAATATTCGGATAAGGCCGAGATGCAACAAAATTTCTTAGGCAACTCTCAAAACATAAAATAAGAGTTATTTGTGTAACAATTGCGGAAACAATGCGATTGACGATGTATTATACTAAATAACTAATATGGTATTTTATATATTATATAATTATTATACCTATAATAGTTATAATTTTTTGGGTGACATTTTTCCGTCACATTGACTTTAGCTGTTTTTATTACATATATTTATTGGTATATATGTGGTGCTATAAATTCTACTACTAGTTGAAAAAATAGAATAAAATCTATATAAATTTAGATTTTAAATGCATGTTCTATTTTATATTCTTGTATGCAAATATTCGAATGTCTAGATTTAACAAAAACCAACAGCTACGAGCCGGACATATACGCTCCTTTGTTTGCATTAATTCTATTCCAAGGTATAATTCCTGTCAAGTATAAAAGGATTTTGGTGTAGGAAATGTTTCTTAATACCTTCTTTATGTCTACTTCAATCGTACGAATAGGACGTTTTCTATTTGGAATTAAGACACACAAGGACGGAAAAGGGACAATTTGCCTGACTCTGATTAACTACTGGTGACCTTTATGGGGAACAATTACAAGATTAAATAGATAACACATCATAAGTTATCACTTTTATAGCTAACAATAGGTATTATAAAATCAAGGTGAAAACAAACTCTGATTGACGATGAAATATTTATATTTTTTTAGAAATACTTTTTGATATATTTACTGTAAAATTTTTTTTAAATCAGTTACGGTAGTATTTCTGTTTTTAATTGCAGAAATGCTGTCAGTTTATCTGGATTGCGATTCTTAGAAAGGGGTAATATGGCTCGTGGTAAATAGAAAAGAGATTTTTTAGCCTCGACTTGATGTCGTAGAATTGGTAAACTCTAACTTTATTATAAAATTTAACAAAAATGTATAAAAATTAACGAAAAAACTAACTTTC
The DNA here is from genome assembly GCA_964058915.1 of Tetropium fuscum. NCBI lineage: Eukaryota > Metazoa > Arthropoda > Insecta > Coleoptera > Cerambycidae > Tetropium > Tetropium fuscum. The sequence continues at coordinate 18,700 of CAXKVY010014481.1, read as the reverse complement.
AAAAAGAACGAATATTCTATTAATAATTTTTTTTTACGTTTTGATATAGAAGAGAAGGTGCAAATATGGAATACCATTTTATTTATTAGACACATCTTCCAAATAAATAGGTAACGCAAACCTAAACTTGTTGAGGCTCCATACATTTCAAAAAAATTGTTAGACAAAATGGCAAAATCTACCCTAAAAGAAATAGGATGCAAATATGGAATATCTTAAAAAATTAATAAACAAATGTACAAACTAGGTTTTTTATTAAAAAAAACTAAAAATACGAAATTTCCGCATATATTACTTACACTAGTCACAGCCGTATTCTTTCTCTTTCTCCGCACCTCCGCACATCTTTCTCCGCACCTTGACATTCGTTATGTGCCTAGATGAAACACATGAGGCACTGGATCCATAACTCACCCCTTGTTGAAAAAGTTCGCCTCAAAAAATGCATACCACATCGCTGTTGTCAGGATTGGAATGTCCTAGAATATCGTCCATATCGTCGTCTGAATCATCTGATAGGTCCAAATCGTCTTTAAAAGGTAAGAAAAAAATATGGACTAATAATATTCCATATATCGAACTACCCACAAGGCCAACATTTTAGGTAATATCTCGTTACAGAAGTTAAATTATAGAAAAGTAGTAATTCATATACACTAGTCACCGTTGATAAGGATCAGAAAGCATTTCTACAAATTTTTCAGATTCGATTATTATTATAATTTCAATTTACTTTTGGTCTTTCCATTCCAGTCTTTCATTAACAAGCATGGTGACAGGCTAGACAGGCATTATCACCAATATGTATGAAATATTTCCCTATTGAACTAGCAATTGGGACAATATTTTGTTCAAAAACCATGTTTCGATACCTTACTGCAGTCATTGTAGCATTGTTTGAACCCGCCAAGTCTGGGCGGCCATTAAAGCAAATACCACCCCAAACCTCCACCAAAAGCAGTTACCGGAACCCTACATTGTTCATTATATCGTTATACTCGTTCCCTCCAAACTAATATACGGCCATCAGAATTATACAAACGTAACCTCCGCCATGAATGTATGCGGCTGTTGTAGCATTCGTGCCCCGATTCTCATAGCGATTTAGGCTCGATTCACTATGCTTTGTGAAAAATCGAAATGTAACAGATAGTAGACAATCACTACGGGCCCTGAAAAATGATGAAAATAACTAAAGGGTCAACATGGCAATGTGACCAAGCACTTGTGAGAGCCTGTCAGATGAATAACATCTGCCGATGTTGGGTCAAACGACACTCACAATGCAACGGCAATAAAGAAGCTGAGAAACTAGCCAAGAAGGCAGCCAGCCTGAAAATCCTTGGGCCTGGTTCTTCAAGTACACTACCAATTGCAGCGAAACTCCAACTTATAGGAAAACACCCATAAGAAATTTAAGACATTATGGGATAAAATAAGTAGCTCTCAGCTGGCCAGAAATCTCCTGAGATATCCCAGCGAAGAGACAGCAAGGAACTATCTGGCAATGTCTAGGGGAAATCTACGATTTGTGACAGGAATCCTAACAGGATACTGTCGGGTAAGGAAGCACCTCAATAATATGAGACAAGTGACACACCCATCTGCAGAGGATGTGAACAGAAAGATGAAGCGGTCGAGCATGTACCTTGCGAGTGTCCCGCCATGTCATCAACCAGAGAATCCATACTGGTGGAACGTTGGCCTTCTTTGGCCAATTTGAGGGAAACATCACCTTTTTCATAACATTAGGCTGGGCGATGGCCTAGGGAAATATTTCCCTCACGGAGGAAGCACAATATTAATATTTACTGAGTCTTGTGTGTTGCCTACCATTTACATGTAGCCTAAAATTATTGCATAGCTTTTGCCGTAAGTCACATCTTATAGATAAAAATAAGTGGGATGTGACCTACGGGTAAAGAAGAAAACGCGACCTTTTGAAAGAAGGTTTTCACTTCACTTGTCTATAAGTTTATTTCTGTTTGTTTACTAAATCTGAAGCCCACAATCAATGCACGCTACTCAATTATATCAAAGTAAAACAACATAACCTAGAATTTATAGTCGAGTTCATATACCGTGCACCGTTTACTTGACGTGGCACCAGCGCCATGTAGGACACTGATTACCAATAATACGTAAGCAGCGCCGTGTGGTCACGGGTGACGACAAAAATTTTAGATTACACCCCAGGTGAGAATGATAACACCATATTACAAATACTAATATTTCTTTTAAACTACTGAGTAAAAACTAAATTGGCCCTGGAGGAATAAATACTAATTATTAGCTTGGCAGTTAACGTGTTAACTTTAACTTGTTGATTTTATTTAGTAATACTCATTAAATATCGTTTTGTTCGTCTCCCGTCACGTCCGAATCCCTTAAAAATAACTGCAGGCCCTAAATATGTCATTATGCATGCATTAATAATATCTACAATTAATAAATAACGAAGTTGTATTTTCTACCTTATTTATTACTCATGTATTACCGACATGTATTATTTATTTAGTTTCTTCCTAACATTAATTTTTTGCCTTCAATATATTTTGTCAAATCATATTAAAACATACCAGTTCAAATTCTCACAGTCCGTTACTTGTCACATATAAACTGGCTTTTCTCGAATTAATATCGAGGTCTGTGCCCCTACGGCAGATCAAGGCAGTTTAATAAGGGTTTAATGATCTAAACTCTAAAGTAATCTTTTAAAATAAGTAATTTTGGAGTCCTAAGGATTATAAAGAGGTAAAAGTATAACATTATTATATATTAAAACCTGATTCAAAAACTAAGGTAGGTAAGTGGTATGATCAATAATACTAATACCACTCGGAGTAGTTTCCACAAACACCAAAACACTTTCACTTCGCTCGACGCGCGTTTCGCCAACCAAGTTGGCATCATCCGGAGACGATTAAAACTGATCAGTTTTAAAGTGAAAGTGTTTTGGTGTTTGTGGAAACTACTCCGAGTGTTACAGTTACATCAAAGGTTCCAGCCCTATCCAGTAATAATACTAATGAGAATAAATGAATGAAAATCAATGAGTCTAGTAGAGTATCAGGGTCTTAACTTTTATATGATCAAGGCACGTAACGTTTTCAGGCCTCTCCACGCACCTGGACCTCTTAGTCGATACCCGGGGAACGTTTTCGTCGAAGTAATCCTTTGGAGATGATTTCGTAATTTGAATATACAATGGTAAATAATCCTGAAAGAGAGTAATGCGATGAACTGGTAAATGATAATAAAAGACACATACCAATATAGGACAGTTTAGAATAAAATATATGTATATAAAAAAAATGAAATATATGTGTTTTTTATTCAAATTATTATTTATGGATACATGTACATTAGTTTTCTTACTGCTTTTACATTAAGATAACAATAAAATATCATCCAAGACATAAACGTAAAAATCTAAGCAGGACATGTGTACATTTAAAGTAATAAAAATATCATTTCATTTTTAATAAATTTTTTAGGCGCTTTGTTCCTTGTTTCTGTCTATTAACCATTATTGAATATATACGCTCAACATATGCCGTCGTTTTTAGTCATACCATTTGGAAGCTCAAAATCGTCAAATTACAAAACTAGGTCACACATAGAACCGCCGCACTCAGTTTAAGACAACTAGGTTAAGCACAGTAAACCGTGGTTTACGTAAGAGCCATACATTATTGTAAAATCACAGAGAATGTACGAGACAACAAACAACAAGAAATTGAACAGACAAATTGTAGAATATGTGTTGTTTACTTTTCATACGGATAAGGCGTGACAAGACGCATTTATTTGACTAGTGCCTTACTGATTTGATTCGTTTAATTTACATCTATGACGAACCGCCAACTATAAAAATCTAAAGAGTACGTATAAATTACTTTCAAATTGTAAAAAATCTCAAGTGCAATTATTTCGGAAATATAATTTCATACCTGTTCCTTTGCGGGCGCAAAGGGCCTTTCAAAAATAAGTACATTTCCCGATTATCTGTTGCTATACCTATTCCTAGCCACTCTAAGCAAATAAAAAGTGATGCTATGCTTATCCATGTTAAGTATTTCAAATCAGATTAGCAAAAGTGAAATTTCAGTATATAATGTAGAGACAGCTTTGGTATAAAATTAAACAATGGTCCCTTTTAAATGTTGGTCTAAGCTGTCCTATAGATTAAAATATTAAAAATAAATTGACACAGATGAATAAGCAAAAATTAAATGTTTCTTCAAGTAAGAAAAGAGATTTGCATTACAGTGGGTTTGTGGGGAGCCTCGCACCGCATTTGAGCAAAGGATAAGTAAACAGCTCATTATTATTTACATATTTTGTAGGAAAGGGTATAAAGGAATAATCTAGTTGTGTTCTTTTTGGTTTTCTAGAAGCAGTAAGTACTGATGTGGGTATTGATATTTTTTTCAATACATACTTCACTCTATACATATATTGCACTTGCTTCTCGTAATGAAATAAATAAATTAATGATTACGCATCTGCTTATGATATGATATGAATAAATTTAATCATATTCTGCTTCAAGGAAAACAGATAAAATGTCTATGTTGGAGCTGTTAGAGAAGAAAGCAACTTCTGATATGAACTTATGATTTATAATACTTTGAACTAAATTAATAATACTTTTACCTTTCAACTAGGTTCGGTTCTAACATGAGATAGAAATCAGATACATATATTTGCAACAGGGTAAATGTTAAATGGAAAATTTGCGCTGATATCGTGCTGTTATTTTATCTTCATCTTACTTATATACGCTTACATATCTCTTGAATGAGACCAAATAGTCATCAAAGCATTATATAATAAACAATACTCACGTTTGTTAGAAATGTATCACAAAATCAAAACTAATCATTACACTCATTCTTACAATATTAGTATTCCAATGCAAATATATTTGAGGAATTACCTTTCATTGAGCATATTAATTTTTCAACATATTCTAATTAAAATTCTATTTCCATGGTATAATACGTACTATTTGAGTTAACCATGTTACCATAGTATTACCATAATATAGAATCAACAATAATAAATTAGATTTGGTAATCCTTTAAGTATTACCAAATGTTGTGTGTAACCCACACCCACACAAAATCAAACTTAGTTAAAGTTAAAAATATATCAACGTAAGAGAAATTTAATAATTTAATTTAATCCTCAATTTTTCGAATCTGCAGAATATCTAACAAATCACTGCATGTTTGTTCATCCAAATATTCCAATAGGATATTTACTGCATCATTAGTTTGTTTACGTGTAACATTCACAATGACATCTTCGGTATTGCCCGAATCTCCTTGTTTAATATTCACTGTTTCATTTTGCTCCAATCCTAATATTCCATTTTATGTCATCAGCTGATAACCTAAATCATCGTGGTCACATTGAATCAATTCTTTAATTTCATCCTCCTCTATTTCTTTCAAATCAGGTATGGTCTAACAATACTTGATATTATTTGCTATATTCATATTTAATGATTTCGAATATCCCATCGCCATATGTGCCATATATATATATATATATATATATATATATATATATATATATATATATATATATATATATATATATATATATATATATATATATATATATATATATATATATATATATATATGTATATAAGATTAATTAATACATAAGACCAACAAACCAACAAATGATTTTAGTTTTGACTAAGCAAGCAATTTCTGTATCACTCCCTCTTTGAATGCTTCAGAACTCTATTGTATATGTAATTCAATATTCTCTAACACATAGCTGGTGGAAGTAGTAGTTTTCAATGGGATCAACAAGATTTTATGCATTTTAAAGTTTAACATCTTCTGGATTACTGTATGCCTAATGCTCTTATATATATAATATGTTCAAATAGAACAAATATAAATATTAGACTAGGTTTGTGTATTCTAAGAATTTGAGTTCCGTCAAAAACTGATGTCATAAAACGTCACTGCAAGTGTTGGAGTATTAATATTTTCAATTCAAGTATAAATGATCAAGGAAACAGGTCGTACACTGCTCTGAAGATCCTCAATGAAGGTGGAAGAACTTGTACAACTTCTAAGTAGTTCGTTTCCGTGTGTATGTCCAGATATAGCACTGGTAAGTGTATCTTCCTTATTATTCGTCTATTTGCTTATTTCTCTATGTAATGAAATGCTACAAACCCAAGATTACTTTTCACGAAACAAATATGAATAGCAAAGAACTTCAAAGCTAATATATATATATATATATATATATATATATATATATATATATATATATATATATATATATATATATATATATATATATATATATATATATATATATATATATATATATATATATATATATATATATATATATATGTATATATTATATCAAACGAAAAACATTCCAAATGTACAAATGTAGAGGGTTCAAAGCATTATACTAAATGCGCCATGAAATACAATGCTTTTGCATTGTATTATATAAAGCAAAAAATCATTGAACTTTAAGGCCGTCCCATAAATTACGCCATGCAGACAGTTGTTGCAACTACAGACTAGTTTCGGCCTACTTGGGCCACATCAGCGTCGTATAGGTGATGCATGACAAAAAATCTCTGTGAGCTCGATACTGGGTTAAAATAGATTTTCACGCATTCATAAAAATGTGATATGATCTAATGTTATAATGTCTGTCAAAAAATAGCCACGGAGCTCGTGAACGTCGTATTTTGAATTTTATGCGTAACTTGCCAGATTGAAGATACTTTATGCTTTCGTATCGTAAGTTTAGATCGAATGAAAACGTGTAAGAAAACTAGAAACAAGAAACAATTCATAATAAGTCAAGCTACTGAAATAGACGTCTTATCTTACTTTGAAACTCATCCTAATAATTCAGTTAATGATTTAATGCAAGAAAGTGGATTACGTTTGGGAACTATTCACAATATTTTAAAGGGCTGTTCGTGCCGTACGGGTACAGAACTATAAAGCTTGAAACCAGGAGATCAAGAGAGACTCATACAGTTTTGACAATGGTCCATTAATAAAATGAGACTTATAATTTTTGGCGCTTGCTTCTTTGTTATGATGAATCAAATTTCTCTAATAGGGGCATGTTTAACAAGAAGAACAGCCACTATTGAAGTCGATAATATCCGATGCTCTCTCGTCCTTGTAACCCGCAGAGACGTTTTAGTAGTAATGTTTGGTGTGATATGATCGGTTTAAGAATTGTAGGCCCTATTTTTTATCAAGATAACTGGTGAGCGGTACGCCGAAATGTTCACCGATATACTTTGAGACTTCTTGGATGACCTGAATTTAATAGTTTAATAGTTTAATAGTATAATTTAATAACAAGAGATCTATTTTCAACAAGATGGAGCTCCTCCCCATAACTAACGACCCTATCAGAATACCTTCTCGATCACCAGACATAACGTCCATGGATTTTTTCTTTTGATTATATTTGTGGTGTATAAAGCGGGGTATGATATACTTGAGGCTCTCCAACAAAGCATCGTTCATGCTATCATTAACATTGATGGTAGAATCATTGCCAGAGGGCCCCTAGGAGCATCTACAAGCGGGTTCAAAAATGCTTGGAGCAAGAAGATGATGTTTTTGAGCATCTAATTTAACATTTGTAGTTTTTTTAGTTTATAGTTTATAAAATAATTTTAAATAAACGATACTATTTCACATCATTGATATTCCACTTACTTTCTACTTTATGGTAACGCAGTTACGACAACTAACACAGCCCCCATGATGAAATTAAAAGGAAACATCAATTACTTTGTCATTTTTGACTTTACGATAAAATGTCATATGACAAGAGAGAGAGAAAGAGAGAGAGAGAAAATTCAATTGCAACATTTTTTATAAAATACTGGATATTCCTTATTATTTAGAATTATGTTAGTATTGCATTATTAAAGATTACAAACACGCCATTCACGCAGCAATAATCTGAATTAAAAATCTCTGAATCGCTAAAATTTTAGCTATGATGGCATTCAGGGTGTCATTTTCATATATTTCAAAACTAACCACTACTTTAATGTTATATCCGATTACTAGAACTGCTCATAAACCACAAGTCCAACGCGTAATCGCAAACCACAATTTAATCGGGCACCCGACCATATCACTACGTGAATTTCTCAACTTAAAACTGTCTGGATTCAAAGGCTAGACTTCTGATATAAAACTTATTCCCTGTGTGATGTGACATGGCTCCAGGGCAATGACAAAAGCAAAGTATTTGTGATGTCCACCCAGGCGTCCGTCAGATCCTTGCTATTTGATCCTGGATCGAAAACCTTTCAGCTAATTAATGTCTTTCACTACGTGGACCGTAAGATTGGGAAAGCTATTATTGCTATTTATATCAAAGCTTTCAGGTAGGTACTGATATACCGCATTGAAAGCCAACCTGTCACAGGTGAGAGGAATTTCAGAATGGCATTTGAATAGAGAGGTCATAATGTGTATTTTAGGGCAATAATTAAAAAAATTACATATTCTTTCTCTCTATTCTATCTCTCTATTCAAATAATATTTATTCTTAATAAAAACGTTCGAAATGTCTTGTCTAGTGTATAAGACGTTTAAGTCAGCCCGGGACATTTTTCATGCACTTCAGATTTATATAATTATATATCCACGAATTCATATTTTTTTATACTTACACACTGGTCAAAATGATCATTTACGTTTATTAGCTCAATTTTTGTATTTAATGATTGATTTTTATGTCTAATAATATAAAAATAGGGTAAAACCAGATTTATACATGAATCTACAGACCGCGGAATTGTAGGAATTGTTTATTAACATTTAGTTGCAAATGCGTCGGCTCATAACTAGTTAATAAACGATTCAATTCCGATTCAAAAAATATCTGTTTACGATTTACATACGCTCGGATGCGAAATTGCCCCGAGCACTTACTGATTTTCCCCACTGTACCGGGGGTTTCCGGCAACATAGAAGTTAGCGCGTTTGTATTTTGGGGCACATTTAGTCCTTACCATAGATATATAATGGGTACGTTCAACAAGCCGGGACTGTCGATACCCGGCCGGGCGCATTGTCCGTCTTTGTCTTAGCTCGGCTGGATACATGTAGGTATCTCTTATATGGATAATTACACTATTGCCTATCTTTGTCTTGTATAACTGCTCTCGCCACCCTCTCTCTTCCATACAGACCACGAATGCTTGTCACCCATGATGCAGCATGGGTATATATCCTTGTAACTTGTTCCTTACCTATAATTTTTTTAAGGGTTTTTTTCTCCATGATGGAAACGTGGTAAGTTGGTGGCACAGTAAGTTTTTCTGTTCCTCCTCTTTGAAATGTATCATCTAGTGATTTTTTTTGTGTACGGGAAATATGCGTGTGGTTATTAGTAATTGTTGCCGTTTTTGGATACGTTTTCTTACGTAGAAAACGTTCGAAATCGTCTCCTGGTATAAGGTCCTACCTTCAAGGTATAATAGTAAAAACATTTTTAAAAACAGGCTTTTACTAAAAAGCTGTAAAAAGAAGAAAAACTCTAAATTAATTTAAACCCATCAATTTATAACGTTACACAATTTATTTGATATAAAAGCTTGTCGCGAGATTTACATATTTTATAAAAAATATATAATTAGAATTACTTATTTGTTTATCTACTTGTCTACCTACAAAGTTATAATTCCTTAAAATTAGTATAACGGCAATCTTGTTTCCCGCTGTTTCGAATTTTCCCCTTGAACCCTTTAATTTGATATCCATATCATGGGGGGGGGGTGCATAAAAATAACTAGTCCGCCATCTTTGAGAGTCCGCCATATTGGATTTAAGGTGACGTGATTTTATTTTTGTATTCTTCTCAGTAAACCCTTTCATTTGATACCCATTTCATGTAAGTGCATAAAAAACTAATCCGCCATCTTGGGCGGTCCGCCATATTGGATGTATAATGACGTTACTAAGCTAGACATGCATTGTTATCCAAACTATACGTGCGTATAAAATTTCAGCTCAATCGGTTGAGGATAACTACTTTAAAATTCAGTTGAAAGATTTGACCCGAACAAACATACATAAATACATACATACATACATAGCAAGTTAAATAGAAGCTTGTAAAATTACGCCACTTATATAACCATGCATTGTCATCCAAACTAAACGTGCATGCAAAATTTCAGCTCAGTCGGTTGAGGATAACTGCTTTAAAATTCAGTTGCAAGATTTGACCAGGACAAACATAGATACATAGCAAGTTAAATAAAAGCTTGTAAAATCTACCAGGCTCTTAGACTACTAGGAAACTATGTAAAATCAAATGCCTGTTCCGATATATCCCCTTGAAAAAAGTATTAAACAGGGGCGCGCGGTTCATGGATGCAGGGGATGCATTGCTTCCCTTAAAATAACGACGATTACATATTTAAAATGAATATATAACCGCGTTATTTAAAAGCCCTTTTTGTATTTTTAATATAACATTCTGAATCATTGGAACTAATTTAAAGCCCACGTCATAATTTATTATGCGCCGTATATGCAGCCATGTTCCGACAACGGTTGACAAGGACGTCAAGGCCTAGTAAACGCTACTGTGTCGGCATGTGGCTGGAGCTACATCTGTTGACGGCAGTGATAGTGGGGATGGGGAGTTACAGACAAGTTATCGTGATGATTGTTGTATGGTGTGTTTTTGATAAGCAAAGGATTTTCAGTGTCATGTTTAAAGATACCGAAAATGACGGAAAACTTGCTATTATTAATAAAGGTACTACGAGAAATTTAGCCCTTGAAATCAAAACATGTCGCTAATTTAAATTTTTTTAATATGACGGTATTAAGTATTGGTTTCTTAAAAAGGCGGAAAACAAATGGTTTTTTGTGAAACCTGAACACAATGTTTTTGTGACGCTCATTCCTTAAATATTTTGACTCCCTTGGTCAAAGGATAAAAACGAACATTCAGTATATTTTCGCTCGACCTTATTATTTCCTATGCTGCATAAGATGTTTTCTTATTTTCACGAGGCATCACTTTGATCATGTAGTACGGATGCCAGTTCCTTGATATCTTGGACGAGATATGGATGGCAATTTTGTATTGAGAGATATTTGAGATATTTCATTTGAAATGAATGCTTATCTGCAACGTGGGGCATGATTTCAATGCATATGAGCACTGTCGCTTGGAAAGAAATTACTACATATCAATATACAAATTGCTTAAAATTTAGGACGGTGCTTTGGAATATCTATATTGATTTGAATTAATGAAAGGAAATATATTTGACATAAAAAAGTTATTAGCGACAATAATTTACATGGCATCAAAGCACGAATAGTCGCCAATATACTATTTTGCGTACAAAATTATTTTCCATATATATATTTGATGGAATACTAATTTGATAATAATTGGTACTTAGAACTATATTAGTTATAGCTACCCTTTTATTAATTTCCTTTATTAAAGATGAACATGTTTTGCTGTTTTAACATTAAAAATATTTTATAGGAATTATATAATATAGCTTACTTACGATTCTGTTTCAACTCCAGAAGATACTTTTTTTGGTGAAATATAATCTTTTAAGTAGAGTCAAATATAGAATTGTCCTGTGTAAGCCGTTATTTCACTTAATGGCCCGTATTTTACAGTTAATGGTGACGCTTACACCTCATGTGGTATGGTTTAATTTTCTCAAGCTGGATTATAGGGACTCTTGGTCATGCTATTGTTGAGGTTTTCTATAAAAAATAATTAATACCTCAAAAACGGAGAGACTATAGGACATGCTTAAAAAAGTTACTTAGAGTTTAATGTAGAACCCAAATGTAATAATATATGGGATTTAGTCAATAAATTTAAAATAATAGCCAGTGATTAACTTCCGGTTCTACCTGAAGTGACAGGAAGTCGGTAATATTTTAGAAATAAAGAACTATGACCTATCCTATTGTACCACATTTTCAAAAAAAAATGATTAAATAAATTATATAAATCGTATATCATCATGAACAGCCTCAATAAAGGCGACAGTAATTAATGACAGTAACAAATATTTAAATAATTAAAACTTTCTAAAAATAATTCCCCAACTAAATGTATATATGTTATACTTTTTGGGGATATTTAATATAATGCTGATAGCATATTGCAGATTAATATGTTTCACCGATTTTTAAAAAACGTATGTGTTACTTGGAACTGGAACAAAGTGTGTTGGTTGCCATACTATGAATTGGGAGCGTTAAGTTAAGCTTTTCGGTTAATTCTGGGGTTGGGCTTTGGAATAATGTCAATATAGCTTAATTGAAATATAGGTAATAAATCCAGTTTATAAGAAAACAAGTTGGCAAGCGGAAGCGGCTATTGGATTTCGTAGGAAAGGCAATTTGAGGCGAAAATTAGATCTACATATTTACTACAATCTATGCATTTGCTATTATCATAATCTGCAAATCGTATAAAATGATCAGGTATGGTGTCCAGTCCCGTAATATTTAAATTTTAAGTATATTTTTAAAATTTAAAAATATTGCCTACATTTTTGTGCTGTTTAAAAACATATATGTAAACAATATATTATGTTTTTTGTAAATATGTAGATTAGTTTAATAAATTTATTAATATACACTCACCGGCAAAATAATCGATCCACTCAAAATATTGATGTAATTTGCTTATCAATAACTTTGTTAATTTAAGTCCGATTTGATTAATTTTTTTTTCATCTAGTAGCTAAATTTATAAAAAATTTCACAGAGTATATAAATTTAAAAAAAACTAGGCAAATGTCCATATTATACAGGGTGACACAAAAAGTGCCTTTTTACTTTAACTTTAAAACAATATATGGAGTGGCCAACCTGTTACACCTTATAATTTCTTATTTTGTTAACAAGCTACATCTATTCCTTACATTTCGGTTTTTTTTATTTGTTACAATAACTTTTTTTTTGTTAAAGATACAAGGGCTTTAGAAAAACGTTATATTTTACATTTATTTCTATAACAATTTTAAAAATTTAACCATAACCAAAAAACTGAAAATAAACTGAAAAACCTAATCAACTTAGTACGAAGTGTTTCCCCACGTGCACGAATAACTGTTGCAATTCGTCTTGGCATGCCCTCAATTAGGTTTTGAATGTAACCCTAATTGATTTGTTGCCATTCTTCAATTGAAACTTCACTAAGCAGCTCTAAATTTGCAGGAGCTGGTACATGAGATTGTACTTTCCTTCCAAGAGCATCTCAAACATGTCCAATTGGGTTTAGGTCTGGGCTTCGAGGAGGCCAATTCACTAATGGGATATTAACCTCGACTAAGTACTCATTAACGATTCGTGCAACATGCGGCCGAGCATTATAATGCACAACATAAAATCGTCTCCGATGAATGGCGCAAAAGGAACAAGATAGGGTTCTAAAACAAACGTCTCTTATATACCTATCTGCTGTCATAGATACCTGGATTAATACTTAAGACCAATAATCAACGGATGAATACATATTGCTTTATATCCAGTAACAGCTGATCATACAATGGGTTTGCTGTAAAAGCCTATCCAGAAAATAAATCAATTTGGTAGATAGATGATGGTTAGTCTGGGATGAGCCTTGACAAATGTGATACTCCTTGGAACTAACAAGTTGACAAAGAGGTAAGAAGACGACATCAAAGTTTTCCGTAACCTTCATCTAACTTCCGCAAATCTACTATGTTAAGGTGAATACGATCAATTTTATTTGTAATATGCGAGTCCAACAGTGGTGAACTTAATACTGGTCACAACTTTTAATTGTTTGCTGATAAAGTTTATTTTCCCAATCGCTGGTATCTAGGTATCTGATATTGACTTTTATATTACACAATTTGGAATAAATTCGGTTACCTCGAATTAACTCGAAAAAGGTACGGATATTTGCCATAAAGGAACCTGATGAATGAAAGTAGCTGATGCAATCTTGCAAATTAAATTTATGAGTAACATAAAGTAAGGTACTTCTGTATATCCTATTTATGAGATATATAAGGCCATAAAATTTATGGTTATACTATAAATACGGTCTGAATCTAATTATATATATATAATTTTGAGGTACCTGCCTAAGTGGTAGTAATTTTTTATGTATTTTTATGTCAACTTACTATTTTTTGTATACTACGTGTGTAATACTTGTAAATGTCACAAATTGAAATTTGAAATTGCATGTGGAAATTTAAGAACTGTTCTCCATTGATTAATTAAATATATGTTCTATTATATATGATTTTTGTTTCATAAGGGGTTTTAAAGTAAAACATTTTTGGATACAATTATTTATAAATTTTTCAAAAATATAAATTAATAACGTTTTTAAATAAAACAACAAATATGGCGTTTTTTTACACATAGTTAAATGGTAATCATATAAGTGCACATTCTCCGTTAACTTTAGTTGACAAGAAGCTTCTATGGAAGTTAGTATTGAAACAATTATTATCAAAGGAAATTGTACCCGATTCGGTTTATTGAATGGTAAAGGAACTGGCCCGTATAGAATAAAGATATAATATTGTATACAATTATGTAGCTAGTTAAATACGTAATACGTAAATAACCATCTTATCTAATCGATTACTCATTATTTGATGAATACGAAAAAAAGAACGGCAAAAAAATGATTAGTAGGTACTAACGATGTTTATCACGTAAAATATTTAAAAACGCCTTCCGTTGGTGCAGTGTCTTAATTATATTTTTTTATTTATTTCTTTGGGCTGGTTAGTCCCTCTGGCTGGTTCAGAGAGTCCCACCGACTTCGTTACTAAACAACCTCTCCCCACGTCCGCGGGGTAAGTGGTCATTGAGGCCGTAACTCATGTGTCCTGAGTTAATATCGATATTTTTCCGTTTTTCCCCCTCCTTCAAATTATGTTCTTTTCGGGGACGGTGCCTTATCTGCCTGGGGGTGGGGAATCAATAGTGCCAGTATAAACTATACCCCTCATTCCCCACAATTGACCTAATATCCCCCAGAGCAACACCGGTGCCTGATCTATACTATACGAGTGCCTTAGATGGTAATACATTCGTAACGCCGTTATGTCGATGGATATAGGCAGAAACCGCATATGATGGGCAAATTGACAACATAATACATAATGGTCTTTGGGGCCTGACTACATGATGTTTAGTTTATATCAAGCACTTCTATATCCATCACGCGGCTTCGGTAGACCAGGTTGTTCAGTACACTATCTTGGCAAGCTAATATAATACCCTCAGTCTCTGACTTCAGCCCAGCTGACCTTAAAAAAACTAAAGGTTACCTTTTGAGATAAGCCCAAGTCTTCATATATAATATATTTCTATGGTAGGCTCCGTGCAACGGCTTGTGCTGCTGAAAACGAAGTTAATTTCCAGCAGCCTTAAAGTGGGCTTTCAATCGAGCAGGTTCCAACTCGGTGACAGAGTTTGGATTATTCTGCTCGGTATCGAAGTCGAGACTTAGGCTATTCGCCGCTGTTGGTGCTGCCATATATATAAAAGCTCCTACACCAGCTCCTTCATGGTCTTTGACCATGAGGAGTAGGGGATTCAATTATTATTATTATTATTATTACTACTAATATTATTATTAATAATATGATATGTTCCTATATTATGTTACGTGGTCTCGGGAGCCATCTAATATTAAAATATGGTTATAGATATTTAGCATTTAGAGAATAATTTCTCGCGAAAATTAAAAAAAGTTTCGACATAAAACAATTATAATTGAGCCATTTATTTTCAATTCCAAAAGGTATCAATACCAAAAAAGTATTAAGGGAATCGATACGAAACCGCGATCAGTCCATACGGGCCCGATCCATTTCAGCAATATTGAATCCGAATGGTAGAGTGTAAGTATCGGATTGATTTAATTAGTTTCGCCGCTGCGGCATGTCCAAGGATCAAAGAAAACCACGCGATTTTACGTAAAAATCTGCTCCGCAACAAAACAGATTGGTTTTGTAAAGTAGTAAAACACAAAGAAATATCTGGATAGCACTCATCCCCATTTGCCCGTTGCTCCCGATGTTTTCTCCTCTGGAATTGGATAGAAAATCGGGGTCAACGAATCGATATAAATCAAACACCTCGTAAAATTTATGTTACCGAAATATTGGACGATACACAGCAAATTGGCCAGATTGAATTATTTTATAACTGGCGTTTATGGGCACGTCTAAGTTAAGTTTATTACCTCAACTGGTGGACAACAGCTCGGAAATCAACCACTGTAAATGATTTTATTATATTAGTAGTAGGTAGGATGATTTAAGCTATTATTTAATAGGTACTGGTTTTATTGATCTTTAGGTTAAAATTGTTGAAATTTATTACGGGACTAATCAAAGATGGTTTAAAAGTCGGCTATGAGATATCTTGTGCAACAATTTTTTACTGCTATAAGTATATTACAAGTATCTAACAATAAAGTAAGGCCTTGTTAATATAGACCTACTTGTTAGGATTTGAATAATAAATGAAGTTTCGATAAGTATGTATATACGGTGTCAAAAAAGTCCCGGGACGGTCAAATATTTAGAAAAATATGCGTCGTATCGGAAAACAAAAAAATAGTGGTTCAATATTTTAAAAAAAACTTCAGACATACCAAACTCAACCCCCCCACTCCACCTACTGGGGCTGGGGTGGGGATAACTCCCGAATTTTAAATGGCAACCCCCAACTTTTATTGCAGA
Source organism: Tetropium fuscum (assembly GCA_964058915.1). Lineage (NCBI taxonomy): Eukaryota > Metazoa > Arthropoda > Insecta > Coleoptera > Cerambycidae > Tetropium > Tetropium fuscum. Next base: position 1,911 of record CAXKVY010014481.1, on the reverse strand, counting down.
ATCCGATTCTACGATGTAAAATAAGAACTTTTTGTCCCAACTTTTTTTTGTATACCGGCTACATATCGCTCAAATCGACGGTCTAAAAATAATAAAGCGGAAGCAAAAGTCCCGGGACGGTCAAATATTTAGAAAAATATGCGTCGTATCGGAAAACAAAAAAATAGGGGTTCAATATTTTTGAAAAAACTATTCAGACATACCAAACTCAACCCCCCCACTCCACCCAGTTACCCCCACCCCCGCCCCAGTGGGTTTATATATATATATATATATATATATATATATATATATATATATATATATATATATATATATATATATATATATATATATATATATATATATATATATATATATATATATATATATATATATATATATATATATATATATATATATATATATATATATTAGCTTTGAAATTCTTTGCTATTCATATTTATTTTGTGAAAAGTAATCTTGGGTTTGTAGCATTTCATTACATAGAAATAAGCAAATAGACGAATAAGAAAGAAAACACACTTACCAGTGCTATGTCTGGACACACATACGGAAATTAACCACTATACATACGAAAACGAACTACTTAGAAGTTGCAGTATACGATTTATTTCATTGATCATTCATACTTGAATTTATATATATATATATATATATATATATATATATATATATATATATATATATATATATATATATATATATATATATATATATATATATATATATATATATATATATATATATATATATGGCAACTGTCAAATTTGTGATTTTGCAAAAAATTTTTTTAAAGAATCATCTAAATTGTTAATATTACGAAACATAAATAAATTTTATATAATTATATCAGTATTAATTTATTTTAATATATAATACCAATATATTATATTATATTATAAATTCAAGTATGAATGATCAATGAAATAAATCGTATACTGCTCTGAAGATCCTCAAGAAAGGTGAAAGAACGTGTACAACTTCTAAGTAGTTCGTTTTCATATGTATAGTGGTTCATTTCCGTATGTGTGTCCAGACATAGCACTGGTAAGTGTGTTTTCTTTCTTATTCGTCTATTTGCTTATTTCTATGTAATGAAATGCTACAAACCCAAGATTACTTTTCACAATATATATATATATATATATATATATATATATATATATATATATATATATATATATATATATATATATATACATATATATATATATATATATATATATATATATATATATATATATATATATATATATATATATATATATATATATATATATATATATATATATATATATATATATATATATATGGCAACTGTCAAATTTGTGATTTTGCAAAAAATTTTTTTAAAGAATCATCTTAATTGTTAATATTACGAAACATAAATAAATTTTATATAATTATATCAGTATTAATTTATTTTAATATATAATACCAATATATTATATTATCTTCGATGCTAATAGGCAACATTTATTTCACACTACTATAGTGTTTTCGTTTGATTTACAAAATAGAGCAAAAAATTGTGCGGCATTTTACAAAGAAAACCCGTAGCAATTACTACACGATTTTCCGCTTGGTAAATCACATCACTATGCAATACAAAAGAATATTTAGTGTAAAATTTTATACTGCTAAAATTTCTTGTGAATAGAACTAAGGTCTCCAATCCGCGGCGTAATCCCCTGTTTTCTCTGATTCGAAGGTTAAAAGATCGTCATTTACAAAACTACATTCACTTTTTGATATATTATAAATTAAATGCAGTTAACAATATTGTTTTTTATTTTATTTCCTATATTAGGATAATTGCGCGTGCTACTGAGCACCGCATTCCATTAGTTTGCATATTAAACGAAAGCACTATACCATGTATTTAATGAGAAATGATATAGGCAACAT
>CAXKVY010014480.1:0-26465 GCA_964058915.1 Tetropium fuscum | reverse complement strand
TGAGTGTAATTCTTTTTTCAAAATAAAAGTAGCCTAAGTTTCTTCTTGAGACCTCAGCTATCTGCCAGTTAAATTCCCGTCAAAATCGGAGATTAGCCGTAAAAAACAAACAGACAAGACAGACAAACTAAAATTTGAAAAATAGTTTTTTTTGTTACAAGCACGAGTATATACGTGTTCATATGCATTTACTAAAAATCTGTTATTTTGACATTACAAACAGACACTTCAATTTTTATTTGTGTAGATATGTAGAAACTAGTTTGAGAAATATGATATACTTTGGTATTAGTTTCTTAAAGAATCAGACAATAGTTCAGCGTTGACAAATAGCGTAATACGTGTTGATTTTGTATTGAAATGCCTACAGAAGAATTGCAAAAGCGAATTATTTGTCTCGTCATATATGCCAAATAGATTCCTTACTTTAGGAACAATCTTTAACAATACTTATATATTTTGTGAAAGTTTTAGTTATAGGTTAATGACATGCTTTATTAACTTGTTGATTTTATATTTAACTATATATAATTTCACTTAAAATGAACTAAGTACTAGTAAGTATACGTTCTGCAGAATTTGAGAATTTACGGCGTACCAGACGAAATTCTGTTAACTGCATACATGATTCAAGGATTTAAAAGCAATCTGCAGGCTTCATTTGAGGGTCATCTTTTGACGGCCGCAAAATATAGCCAGAATAATGAATGTTACCGACATAATACCTGCTTTTCATTATTTCTTTCAGGGACCTTGTGACTTAAAGACGTAAATTCTCTACCCATTAAGTCCGTATTTACCTTCATCCTACGATATAATCACTAACGGATGTATTTTAATGACAAAGGGCACTAAAGAGGCTAAGTAGTCATTGACAGGAATCATTTAAATTTTGACAGGTACGATGGGCGTTCAACGGTTTATGCATAACAAAGCGCATAAATATGAGTGAACAATGTTTACTTTAGCGTTTCTCAAGTCTCCGCATTGTCCACGTGGACGGGGTATAGATTCTTAGATTTAGATGACAGCGTTTTCCTTATTTAACGATACCTGCTGTAAGAGATTTTTATTTTTTTTCTATATATTTCTATAAGACAATATGTCATTTAAGAATAATGCCGCCAACAGTTATAATAGCAGAATAAAGTAGGAATGGGTTTAGAACACTATAATTAGATGGTCTCCTAGGGGGTGCAAAAAATAAGTGCGGGTAAACCGTCCTCTGAGTCTCCAACTAAAAACATATCACACCCGACACCCTTGTGGATTTTTTCCAATGGTATCCTATTTATTTTTGTTTCAATCTTGTACATAACATGATTCTCTACAACTTTGCTTTATAAAACTTTTTGTAACTTTATATTAGATGCTCCACCGTATGTGAAAAAATATTACCGTATTTATTTATTAATATGGTTCAGTGAAGATACAAACAAAAGGATGAGGAGCTGATTTTTTTGTATAAAAAAGTCACAGTGGTGTCACCCTTGGGTGTTTTGCGCACTAGTGGTTGTTTCTTATTATTGTCATTTCTAAAATAATTTTGTTTACATATACCTACTATTCGATTGATTTTCTTATTGTAACCATGGTTCTCACCAGTGACGAATCAATCATAATATATTGTTATTGGTGGCAAAGGCGTAGTCTTTTTATATGTTTTTACTTGTATATTTATTTTCTCGGGTGCCCAACGGCCTGGTCCAAGTTTGGTGATGACATAACCTTTTTCTGCTTATAATAAAATAAATTTTACTGAATTGTTTTTTGTTAGTTTTTTTTTAAAAATTAAATATTACCCTACCAATGATTTGATGTCAAAATAATTTAATTGATATTACTCATGTAAAAATCCCTAATTGCAACAGACGCTTTTTAGAAAAACATAAAACTTGTTAAAAAATCGAGTACTTACTTTCAGCCGTAATCGTACTTAATATAGTTAGTTGTTTATCAAGGCCGTAAAGTTGATCTTTTTCACCCCAATCCGAAGTTTCCGGCCGAGCACAGCCGAAGCCAAGTAATATTCGGATAAGGCCGAGATGCAACAAAATTTCTTAGGCAACTCTCAAAACATAAAATAAGAGTTATTTGTGTAACAATTGCGGAAACAATGCGATTGACGATGTATTATACTAAATAACTAATATGGTATTTTATATATTATATAATTATTATACCTATAATAGTTATAATTTTTTGGGTGACATTTTTCCGTCACATTGACTTTAGCTGTTTTTATTACATATATTTATTGGTATATATGTGGTGCTATAAATTCTACTACTAGTTGAAAAAATAGAATAAAATCTATATAAATTTAGATTTTAAATGCATGTTCTATTTTATATTCTTGTATGCAAATATTCGAATGTCTAGATTTAACAAAAACCAACAGCTACGAGCCGGACATATACGCTCCTTTGTTTGCATTAATTCTATTCCAAGGTATAATTCCTGTCAAGTATAAAAGGATTTTGGTGTAGGAAATGTTTCTTAATACCTTCTTTATGTCTACTTCAATCGTACGAATAGGACGTTTTCTATTTGGAATTAAGACACACAAGGACGGAAAAGGGACAATTTGCCTGACTCTGATTAACTACTGGTGACCTTTATGGGGAACAATTACAAGATTAAATAGATAACACATCATAAGTTATCACTTTTATAGCTAACAATAGGTATTATAAAATCAAGGTGAAAACAAACTCTGATTGACGATGAAATATTTATATTTTTTTAGAAATACTTTTTGATATATTTACTGTAAAATTTTTTTTAAATCAGTTACGGTAGTATTTCTGTTTTTAATTGCAGAAATGCTGTCAGTTTATCTGGATTGCGATTCTTAGAAAGGGGTAATATGGCTCGTGGTAAATAGAAAAGAGATTTTTTAGCCTCGACTTGATGTCGTAGAATTGGTAAACTCTAACTTTATTATAAAATTTAACAAAAATGTATAAAAATTAACGAAAAAACTAACTTTCAAAAAGAACGAATATTCTATTAATAATTTTTTTTTACGTTTTGATATAGAAGAGAAGGTGCAAATATGGAATACCATTTTATTTATTAGACACATCTTCCAAATAAATAGGTAACGCAAACCTAAACTTGTTGAGGCTCCATACATTTCAAAAAAATTGTTAGACAAAATGGCAAAATCTACCCTAAAAGAAATAGGATGCAAATATGGAATATCTTAAAAAATTAATAAACAAATGTACAAACTAGGTTTTTTATTAAAAAAAACTAAAAATACGAAATTTCCGCATATATTACTTACACTAGTCACAGCCGTATTCTTTCTCTTTCTCCGCACCTCCGCACATCTTTCTCCGCACCTTGACATTCGTTATGTGCCTAGATGAAACACATGAGGCACTGGATCCATAACTCACCCCTTGTTGAAAAAGTTCGCCTCAAAAAATGCATACCACATCGCTGTTGTCAGGATTGGAATGTCCTAGAATATCGTCCATATCGTCGTCTGAATCATCTGATAGGTCCAAATCGTCTTTAAAAGGTAAGAAAAAAATATGGACTAATAATATTCCATATATCGAACTACCCACAAGGCCAACATTTTAGGTAATATCTCGTTACAGAAGTTAAATTATAGAAAAGTAGTAATTCATATACACTAGTCACCGTTGATAAGGATCAGAAAGCATTTCTACAAATTTTTCAGATTCGATTATTATTATAATTTCAATTTACTTTTGGTCTTTCCATTCCAGTCTTTCATTAACAAGCATGGTGACAGGCTAGACAGGCATTATCACCAATATGTATGAAATATTTCCCTATTGAACTAGCAATTGGGACAATATTTTGTTCAAAAACCATGTTTCGATACCTTACTGCAGTCATTGTAGCATTGTTTGAACCCGCCAAGTCTGGGCGGCCATTAAAGCAAATACCACCCCAAACCTCCACCAAAAGCAGTTACCGGAACCCTACATTGTTCATTATATCGTTATACTCGTTCCCTCCAAACTAATATACGGCCATCAGAATTATACAAACGTAACCTCCGCCATGAATGTATGCGGCTGTTGTAGCATTCGTGCCCCGATTCTCATAGCGATTTAGGCTCGATTCACTATGCTTTGTGAAAAATCGAAATGTAACAGATAGTAGACAATCACTACGGGCCCTGAAAAATGATGAAAATAACTAAAGGGTCAACATGGCAATGTGACCAAGCACTTGTGAGAGCCTGTCAGATGAATAACATCTGCCGATGTTGGGTCAAACGACACTCACAATGCAACGGCAATAAAGAAGCTGAGAAACTAGCCAAGAAGGCAGCCAGCCTGAAAATCCTTGGGCCTGGTTCTTCAAGTACACTACCAATTGCAGCGAAACTCCAACTTATAGGAAAACACCCATAAGAAATTTAAGACATTATGGGATAAAATAAGTAGCTCTCAGCTGGCCAGAAATCTCCTGAGATATCCCAGCGAAGAGACAGCAAGGAACTATCTGGCAATGTCTAGGGGAAATCTACGATTTGTGACAGGAATCCTAACAGGATACTGTCGGGTAAGGAAGCACCTCAATAATATGAGACAAGTGACACACCCATCTGCAGAGGATGTGAACAGAAAGATGAAGCGGTCGAGCATGTACCTTGCGAGTGTCCCGCCATGTCATCAACCAGAGAATCCATACTGGTGGAACGTTGGCCTTCTTTGGCCAATTTGAGGGAAACATCACCTTTTTCATAACATTAGGCTGGGCGATGGCCTAGGGAAATATTTCCCTCACGGAGGAAGCACAATATTAATATTTACTGAGTCTTGTGTGTTGCCTACCATTTACATGTAGCCTAAAATTATTGCATAGCTTTTGCCGTAAGTCACATCTTATAGATAAAAATAAGTGGGATGTGACCTACGGGTAAAGAAGAAAACGCGACCTTTTGAAAGAAGGTTTTCACTTCACTTGTCTATAAGTTTATTTCTGTTTGTTTACTAAATCTGAAGCCCACAATCAATGCACGCTACTCAATTATATCAAAGTAAAACAACATAACCTAGAATTTATAGTCGAGTTCATATACCGTGCACCGTTTACTTGACGTGGCACCAGCGCCATGTAGGACACTGATTACCAATAATACGTAAGCAGCGCCGTGTGGTCACGGGTGACGACAAAAATTTTAGATTACACCCCAGGTGAGAATGATAACACCATATTACAAATACTAATATTTCTTTTAAACTACTGAGTAAAAACTAAATTGGCCCTGGAGGAATAAATACTAATTATTAGCTTGGCAGTTAACGTGTTAACTTTAACTTGTTGATTTTATTTAGTAATACTCATTAAATATCGTTTTGTTCGTCTCCCGTCACGTCCGAATCCCTTAAAAATAACTGCAGGCCCTAAATATGTCATTATGCATGCATTAATAATATCTACAATTAATAAATAACGAAGTTGTATTTTCTACCTTATTTATTACTCATGTATTACCGACATGTATTATTTATTTAGTTTCTTCCTAACATTAATTTTTTGCCTTCAATATATTTTGTCAAATCATATTAAAACATACCAGTTCAAATTCTCACAGTCCGTTACTTGTCACATATAAACTGGCTTTTCTCGAATTAATATCGAGGTCTGTGCCCCTACGGCAGATCAAGGCAGTTTAATAAGGGTTTAATGATCTAAACTCTAAAGTAATCTTTTAAAATAAGTAATTTTGGAGTCCTAAGGATTATAAAGAGGTAAAAGTATAACATTATTATATATTAAAACCTGATTCAAAAACTAAGGTAGGTAAGTGGTATGATCAATAATACTAATACCACTCGGAGTAGTTTCCACAAACACCAAAACACTTTCACTTCGCTCGACGCGCGTTTCGCCAACCAAGTTGGCATCATCCGGAGACGATTAAAACTGATCAGTTTTAAAGTGAAAGTGTTTTGGTGTTTGTGGAAACTACTCCGAGTGTTACAGTTACATCAAAGGTTCCAGCCCTATCCAGTAATAATACTAATGAGAATAAATGAATGAAAATCAATGAGTCTAGTAGAGTATCAGGGTCTTAACTTTTATATGATCAAGGCACGTAACGTTTTCAGGCCTCTCCACGCACCTGGACCTCTTAGTCGATACCCGGGGAACGTTTTCGTCGAAGTAATCCTTTGGAGATGATTTCGTAATTTGAATATACAATGGTAAATAATCCTGAAAGAGAGTAATGCGATGAACTGGTAAATGATAATAAAAGACACATACCAATATAGGACAGTTTAGAATAAAATATATGTATATAAAAAAAATGAAATATATGTGTTTTTTATTCAAATTATTATTTATGGATACATGTACATTAGTTTTCTTACTGCTTTTACATTAAGATAACAATAAAATATCATCCAAGACATAAACGTAAAAATCTAAGCAGGACATGTGTACATTTAAAGTAATAAAAATATCATTTCATTTTTAATAAATTTTTTAGGCGCTTTGTTCCTTGTTTCTGTCTATTAACCATTATTGAATATATACGCTCAACATATGCCGTCGTTTTTAGTCATACCATTTGGAAGCTCAAAATCGTCAAATTACAAAACTAGGTCACACATAGAACCGCCGCACTCAGTTTAAGACAACTAGGTTAAGCACAGTAAACCGTGGTTTACGTAAGAGCCATACATTATTGTAAAATCACAGAGAATGTACGAGACAACAAACAACAAGAAATTGAACAGACAAATTGTAGAATATGTGTTGTTTACTTTTCATACGGATAAGGCGTGACAAGACGCATTTATTTGACTAGTGCCTTACTGATTTGATTCGTTTAATTTACATCTATGACGAACCGCCAACTATAAAAATCTAAAGAGTACGTATAAATTACTTTCAAATTGTAAAAAATCTCAAGTGCAATTATTTCGGAAATATAATTTCATACCTGTTCCTTTGCGGGCGCAAAGGGCCTTTCAAAAATAAGTACATTTCCCGATTATCTGTTGCTATACCTATTCCTAGCCACTCTAAGCAAATAAAAAGTGATGCTATGCTTATCCATGTTAAGTATTTCAAATCAGATTAGCAAAAGTGAAATTTCAGTATATAATGTAGAGACAGCTTTGGTATAAAATTAAACAATGGTCCCTTTTAAATGTTGGTCTAAGCTGTCCTATAGATTAAAATATTAAAAATAAATTGACACAGATGAATAAGCAAAAATTAAATGTTTCTTCAAGTAAGAAAAGAGATTTGCATTACAGTGGGTTTGTGGGGAGCCTCGCACCGCATTTGAGCAAAGGATAAGTAAACAGCTCATTATTATTTACATATTTTGTAGGAAAGGGTATAAAGGAATAATCTAGTTGTGTTCTTTTTGGTTTTCTAGAAGCAGTAAGTACTGATGTGGGTATTGATATTTTTTTCAATACATACTTCACTCTATACATATATTGCACTTGCTTCTCGTAATGAAATAAATAAATTAATGATTACGCATCTGCTTATGATATGATATGAATAAATTTAATCATATTCTGCTTCAAGGAAAACAGATAAAATGTCTATGTTGGAGCTGTTAGAGAAGAAAGCAACTTCTGATATGAACTTATGATTTATAATACTTTGAACTAAATTAATAATACTTTTACCTTTCAACTAGGTTCGGTTCTAACATGAGATAGAAATCAGATACATATATTTGCAACAGGGTAAATGTTAAATGGAAAATTTGCGCTGATATCGTGCTGTTATTTTATCTTCATCTTACTTATATACGCTTACATATCTCTTGAATGAGACCAAATAGTCATCAAAGCATTATATAATAAACAATACTCACGTTTGTTAGAAATGTATCACAAAATCAAAACTAATCATTACACTCATTCTTACAATATTAGTATTCCAATGCAAATATATTTGAGGAATTACCTTTCATTGAGCATATTAATTTTTCAACATATTCTAATTAAAATTCTATTTCCATGGTATAATACGTACTATTTGAGTTAACCATGTTACCATAGTATTACCATAATATAGAATCAACAATAATAAATTAGATTTGGTAATCCTTTAAGTATTACCAAATGTTGTGTGTAACCCACACCCACACAAAATCAAACTTAGTTAAAGTTAAAAATATATCAACGTAAGAGAAATTTAATAATTTAATTTAATCCTCAATTTTTCGAATCTGCAGAATATCTAACAAATCACTGCATGTTTGTTCATCCAAATATTCCAATAGGATATTTACTGCATCATTAGTTTGTTTACGTGTAACATTCACAATGACATCTTCGGTATTGCCCGAATCTCCTTGTTTAATATTCACTGTTTCATTTTGCTCCAATCCTAATATTCCATTTTATGTCATCAGCTGATAACCTAAATCATCGTGGTCACATTGAATCAATTCTTTAATTTCATCCTCCTCTATTTCTTTCAAATCAGGTATGGTCTAACAATACTTGATATTATTTGCTATATTCATATTTAATGATTTCGAATATCCCATCGCCATATGTGCCATATATATATATATATATATATATATATATATATATATATATATATATATATATATATATATATATATATATATATATATATATATATATATATATATATATATATATATATATGTATATAAGATTAATTAATACATAAGACCAACAAACCAACAAATGATTTTAGTTTTGACTAAGCAAGCAATTTCTGTATCACTCCCTCTTTGAATGCTTCAGAACTCTATTGTATATGTAATTCAATATTCTCTAACACATAGCTGGTGGAAGTAGTAGTTTTCAATGGGATCAACAAGATTTTATGCATTTTAAAGTTTAACATCTTCTGGATTACTGTATGCCTAATGCTCTTATATATATAATATGTTCAAATAGAACAAATATAAATATTAGACTAGGTTTGTGTATTCTAAGAATTTGAGTTCCGTCAAAAACTGATGTCATAAAACGTCACTGCAAGTGTTGGAGTATTAATATTTTCAATTCAAGTATAAATGATCAAGGAAACAGGTCGTACACTGCTCTGAAGATCCTCAATGAAGGTGGAAGAACTTGTACAACTTCTAAGTAGTTCGTTTCCGTGTGTATGTCCAGATATAGCACTGGTAAGTGTATCTTCCTTATTATTCGTCTATTTGCTTATTTCTCTATGTAATGAAATGCTACAAACCCAAGATTACTTTTCACGAAACAAATATGAATAGCAAAGAACTTCAAAGCTAATATATATATATATATATATATATATATATATATATATATATATATATATATATATATATATATATATATATATATATATATATATATATATATATATATATATATATATATATATATATATATATATATATGTATATATTATATCAAACGAAAAACATTCCAAATGTACAAATGTAGAGGGTTCAAAGCATTATACTAAATGCGCCATGAAATACAATGCTTTTGCATTGTATTATATAAAGCAAAAAATCATTGAACTTTAAGGCCGTCCCATAAATTACGCCATGCAGACAGTTGTTGCAACTACAGACTAGTTTCGGCCTACTTGGGCCACATCAGCGTCGTATAGGTGATGCATGACAAAAAATCTCTGTGAGCTCGATACTGGGTTAAAATAGATTTTCACGCATTCATAAAAATGTGATATGATCTAATGTTATAATGTCTGTCAAAAAATAGCCACGGAGCTCGTGAACGTCGTATTTTGAATTTTATGCGTAACTTGCCAGATTGAAGATACTTTATGCTTTCGTATCGTAAGTTTAGATCGAATGAAAACGTGTAAGAAAACTAGAAACAAGAAACAATTCATAATAAGTCAAGCTACTGAAATAGACGTCTTATCTTACTTTGAAACTCATCCTAATAATTCAGTTAATGATTTAATGCAAGAAAGTGGATTACGTTTGGGAACTATTCACAATATTTTAAAGGGCTGTTCGTGCCGTACGGGTACAGAACTATAAAGCTTGAAACCAGGAGATCAAGAGAGACTCATACAGTTTTGACAATGGTCCATTAATAAAATGAGACTTATAATTTTTGGCGCTTGCTTCTTTGTTATGATGAATCAAATTTCTCTAATAGGGGCATGTTTAACAAGAAGAACAGCCACTATTGAAGTCGATAATATCCGATGCTCTCTCGTCCTTGTAACCCGCAGAGACGTTTTAGTAGTAATGTTTGGTGTGATATGATCGGTTTAAGAATTGTAGGCCCTATTTTTTATCAAGATAACTGGTGAGCGGTACGCCGAAATGTTCACCGATATACTTTGAGACTTCTTGGATGACCTGAATTTAATAGTTTAATAGTTTAATAGTATAATTTAATAACAAGAGATCTATTTTCAACAAGATGGAGCTCCTCCCCATAACTAACGACCCTATCAGAATACCTTCTCGATCACCAGACATAACGTCCATGGATTTTTTCTTTTGATTATATTTGTGGTGTATAAAGCGGGGTATGATATACTTGAGGCTCTCCAACAAAGCATCGTTCATGCTATCATTAACATTGATGGTAGAATCATTGCCAGAGGGCCCCTAGGAGCATCTACAAGCGGGTTCAAAAATGCTTGGAGCAAGAAGATGATGTTTTTGAGCATCTAATTTAACATTTGTAGTTTTTTTAGTTTATAGTTTATAAAATAATTTTAAATAAACGATACTATTTCACATCATTGATATTCCACTTACTTTCTACTTTATGGTAACGCAGTTACGACAACTAACACAGCCCCCATGATGAAATTAAAAGGAAACATCAATTACTTTGTCATTTTTGACTTTACGATAAAATGTCATATGACAAGAGAGAGAGAAAGAGAGAGAGAGAAAATTCAATTGCAACATTTTTTATAAAATACTGGATATTCCTTATTATTTAGAATTATGTTAGTATTGCATTATTAAAGATTACAAACACGCCATTCACGCAGCAATAATCTGAATTAAAAATCTCTGAATCGCTAAAATTTTAGCTATGATGGCATTCAGGGTGTCATTTTCATATATTTCAAAACTAACCACTACTTTAATGTTATATCCGATTACTAGAACTGCTCATAAACCACAAGTCCAACGCGTAATCGCAAACCACAATTTAATCGGGCACCCGACCATATCACTACGTGAATTTCTCAACTTAAAACTGTCTGGATTCAAAGGCTAGACTTCTGATATAAAACTTATTCCCTGTGTGATGTGACATGGCTCCAGGGCAATGACAAAAGCAAAGTATTTGTGATGTCCACCCAGGCGTCCGTCAGATCCTTGCTATTTGATCCTGGATCGAAAACCTTTCAGCTAATTAATGTCTTTCACTACGTGGACCGTAAGATTGGGAAAGCTATTATTGCTATTTATATCAAAGCTTTCAGGTAGGTACTGATATACCGCATTGAAAGCCAACCTGTCACAGGTGAGAGGAATTTCAGAATGGCATTTGAATAGAGAGGTCATAATGTGTATTTTAGGGCAATAATTAAAAAAATTACATATTCTTTCTCTCTATTCTATCTCTCTATTCAAATAATATTTATTCTTAATAAAAACGTTCGAAATGTCTTGTCTAGTGTATAAGACGTTTAAGTCAGCCCGGGACATTTTTCATGCACTTCAGATTTATATAATTATATATCCACGAATTCATATTTTTTTATACTTACACACTGGTCAAAATGATCATTTACGTTTATTAGCTCAATTTTTGTATTTAATGATTGATTTTTATGTCTAATAATATAAAAATAGGGTAAAACCAGATTTATACATGAATCTACAGACCGCGGAATTGTAGGAATTGTTTATTAACATTTAGTTGCAAATGCGTCGGCTCATAACTAGTTAATAAACGATTCAATTCCGATTCAAAAAATATCTGTTTACGATTTACATACGCTCGGATGCGAAATTGCCCCGAGCACTTACTGATTTTCCCCACTGTACCGGGGGTTTCCGGCAACATAGAAGTTAGCGCGTTTGTATTTTGGGGCACATTTAGTCCTTACCATAGATATATAATGGGTACGTTCAACAAGCCGGGACTGTCGATACCCGGCCGGGCGCATTGTCCGTCTTTGTCTTAGCTCGGCTGGATACATGTAGGTATCTCTTATATGGATAATTACACTATTGCCTATCTTTGTCTTGTATAACTGCTCTCGCCACCCTCTCTCTTCCATACAGACCACGAATGCTTGTCACCCATGATGCAGCATGGGTATATATCCTTGTAACTTGTTCCTTACCTATAATTTTTTTAAGGGTTTTTTTCTCCATGATGGAAACGTGGTAAGTTGGTGGCACAGTAAGTTTTTCTGTTCCTCCTCTTTGAAATGTATCATCTAGTGATTTTTTTTGTGTACGGGAAATATGCGTGTGGTTATTAGTAATTGTTGCCGTTTTTGGATACGTTTTCTTACGTAGAAAACGTTCGAAATCGTCTCCTGGTATAAGGTCCTACCTTCAAGGTATAATAGTAAAAACATTTTTAAAAACAGGCTTTTACTAAAAAGCTGTAAAAAGAAGAAAAACTCTAAATTAATTTAAACCCATCAATTTATAACGTTACACAATTTATTTGATATAAAAGCTTGTCGCGAGATTTACATATTTTATAAAAAATATATAATTAGAATTACTTATTTGTTTATCTACTTGTCTACCTACAAAGTTATAATTCCTTAAAATTAGTATAACGGCAATCTTGTTTCCCGCTGTTTCGAATTTTCCCCTTGAACCCTTTAATTTGATATCCATATCATGGGGGGGGGGTGCATAAAAATAACTAGTCCGCCATCTTTGAGAGTCCGCCATATTGGATTTAAGGTGACGTGATTTTATTTTTGTATTCTTCTCAGTAAACCCTTTCATTTGATACCCATTTCATGTAAGTGCATAAAAAACTAATCCGCCATCTTGGGCGGTCCGCCATATTGGATGTATAATGACGTTACTAAGCTAGACATGCATTGTTATCCAAACTATACGTGCGTATAAAATTTCAGCTCAATCGGTTGAGGATAACTACTTTAAAATTCAGTTGAAAGATTTGACCCGAACAAACATACATAAATACATACATACATACATAGCAAGTTAAATAGAAGCTTGTAAAATTACGCCACTTATATAACCATGCATTGTCATCCAAACTAAACGTGCATGCAAAATTTCAGCTCAGTCGGTTGAGGATAACTGCTTTAAAATTCAGTTGCAAGATTTGACCAGGACAAACATAGATACATAGCAAGTTAAATAAAAGCTTGTAAAATCTACCAGGCTCTTAGACTACTAGGAAACTATGTAAAATCAAATGCCTGTTCCGATATATCCCCTTGAAAAAAGTATTAAACAGGGGCGCGCGGTTCATGGATGCAGGGGATGCATTGCTTCCCTTAAAATAACGACGATTACATATTTAAAATGAATATATAACCGCGTTATTTAAAAGCCCTTTTTGTATTTTTAATATAACATTCTGAATCATTGGAACTAATTTAAAGCCCACGTCATAATTTATTATGCGCCGTATATGCAGCCATGTTCCGACAACGGTTGACAAGGACGTCAAGGCCTAGTAAACGCTACTGTGTCGGCATGTGGCTGGAGCTACATCTGTTGACGGCAGTGATAGTGGGGATGGGGAGTTACAGACAAGTTATCGTGATGATTGTTGTATGGTGTGTTTTTGATAAGCAAAGGATTTTCAGTGTCATGTTTAAAGATACCGAAAATGACGGAAAACTTGCTATTATTAATAAAGGTACTACGAGAAATTTAGCCCTTGAAATCAAAACATGTCGCTAATTTAAATTTTTTTAATATGACGGTATTAAGTATTGGTTTCTTAAAAAGGCGGAAAACAAATGGTTTTTTGTGAAACCTGAACACAATGTTTTTGTGACGCTCATTCCTTAAATATTTTGACTCCCTTGGTCAAAGGATAAAAACGAACATTCAGTATATTTTCGCTCGACCTTATTATTTCCTATGCTGCATAAGATGTTTTCTTATTTTCACGAGGCATCACTTTGATCATGTAGTACGGATGCCAGTTCCTTGATATCTTGGACGAGATATGGATGGCAATTTTGTATTGAGAGATATTTGAGATATTTCATTTGAAATGAATGCTTATCTGCAACGTGGGGCATGATTTCAATGCATATGAGCACTGTCGCTTGGAAAGAAATTACTACATATCAATATACAAATTGCTTAAAATTTAGGACGGTGCTTTGGAATATCTATATTGATTTGAATTAATGAAAGGAAATATATTTGACATAAAAAAGTTATTAGCGACAATAATTTACATGGCATCAAAGCACGAATAGTCGCCAATATACTATTTTGCGTACAAAATTATTTTCCATATATATATTTGATGGAATACTAATTTGATAATAATTGGTACTTAGAACTATATTAGTTATAGCTACCCTTTTATTAATTTCCTTTATTAAAGATGAACATGTTTTGCTGTTTTAACATTAAAAATATTTTATAGGAATTATATAATATAGCTTACTTACGATTCTGTTTCAACTCCAGAAGATACTTTTTTTGGTGAAATATAATCTTTTAAGTAGAGTCAAATATAGAATTGTCCTGTGTAAGCCGTTATTTCACTTAATGGCCCGTATTTTACAGTTAATGGTGACGCTTACACCTCATGTGGTATGGTTTAATTTTCTCAAGCTGGATTATAGGGACTCTTGGTCATGCTATTGTTGAGGTTTTCTATAAAAAATAATTAATACCTCAAAAACGGAGAGACTATAGGACATGCTTAAAAAAGTTACTTAGAGTTTAATGTAGAACCCAAATGTAATAATATATGGGATTTAGTCAATAAATTTAAAATAATAGCCAGTGATTAACTTCCGGTTCTACCTGAAGTGACAGGAAGTCGGTAATATTTTAGAAATAAAGAACTATGACCTATCCTATTGTACCACATTTTCAAAAAAAAATGATTAAATAAATTATATAAATCGTATATCATCATGAACAGCCTCAATAAAGGCGACAGTAATTAATGACAGTAACAAATATTTAAATAATTAAAACTTTCTAAAAATAATTCCCCAACTAAATGTATATATGTTATACTTTTTGGGGATATTTAATATAATGCTGATAGCATATTGCAGATTAATATGTTTCACCGATTTTTAAAAAACGTATGTGTTACTTGGAACTGGAACAAAGTGTGTTGGTTGCCATACTATGAATTGGGAGCGTTAAGTTAAGCTTTTCGGTTAATTCTGGGGTTGGGCTTTGGAATAATGTCAATATAGCTTAATTGAAATATAGGTAATAAATCCAGTTTATAAGAAAACAAGTTGGCAAGCGGAAGCGGCTATTGGATTTCGTAGGAAAGGCAATTTGAGGCGAAAATTAGATCTACATATTTACTACAATCTATGCATTTGCTATTATCATAATCTGCAAATCGTATAAAATGATCAGGTATGGTGTCCAGTCCCGTAATATTTAAATTTTAAGTATATTTTTAAAATTTAAAAATATTGCCTACATTTTTGTGCTGTTTAAAAACATATATGTAAACAATATATTATGTTTTTTGTAAATATGTAGATTAGTTTAATAAATTTATTAATATACACTCACCGGCAAAATAATCGATCCACTCAAAATATTGATGTAATTTGCTTATCAATAACTTTGTTAATTTAAGTCCGATTTGATTAATTTTTTTTTCATCTAGTAGCTAAATTTATAAAAAATTTCACAGAGTATATAAATTTAAAAAAAACTAGGCAAATGTCCATATTATACAGGGTGACACAAAAAGTGCCTTTTTACTTTAACTTTAAAACAATATATGGAGTGGCCAACCTGTTACACCTTATAATTTCTTATTTTGTTAACAAGCTACATCTATTCCTTACATTTCGGTTTTTTTTATTTGTTACAATAACTTTTTTTTTGTTAAAGATACAAGGGCTTTAGAAAAACGTTATATTTTACATTTATTTCTATAACAATTTTAAAAATTTAACCATAACCAAAAAACTGAAAATAAACTGAAAAACCTAATCAACTTAGTACGAAGTGTTTCCCCACGTGCACGAATAACTGTTGCAATTCGTCTTGGCATGCCCTCAATTAGGTTTTGAATGTAACCCTAATTGATTTGTTGCCATTCTTCAATTGAAACTTCACTAAGCAGCTCTAAATTTGCAGGAGCTGGTACATGAGATTGTACTTTCCTTCCAAGAGCATCTCAAACATGTCCAATTGGGTTTAGGTCTGGGCTTCGAGGAGGCCAATTCACTAATGGGATATTAACCTCGACTAAGTACTCATTAACGATTCGTGCAACATGCGGCCGAGCATTATAATGCACAACATAAAATCGTCTCCGATGAATGGCGCAAAAGGAACAAGATAGGGTTCTAAAACAAACGTCTCTTATATACCTATCTGCTGTCATAGATACCTGGATTAATACTTAAGACCAATAATCAACGGATGAATACATATTGCTTTATATCCAGTAAC
The DNA here is from genome assembly GCA_964058915.1 of Tetropium fuscum. Lineage (NCBI taxonomy): Eukaryota > Metazoa > Arthropoda > Insecta > Coleoptera > Cerambycidae > Tetropium > Tetropium fuscum. The sequence goes on along the minus strand of CAXKVY010014480.1, from coordinate 9,889 downwards.
AGCTGATCATACAATGGGTTTGCTGTAAAAGCCTATCCAGAAAATAAATCAATTTGGTAGATAGATGATGGTTAGTCTGGGATGAGCCTTGACAAATGTGATACTCCTTGGAACTAACAAGTTGACAAAGAGGTAAGAAGACGACATCAAAGTTTTCCGTAACCTTCATCTAACTTCCGCAAATCTACTATGTTAAGGTGAATACGATCAATTTTATTTGTAATATGCGAGTCCAACAGTGGTGAACTTAATACTGGTCACAACTTTTAATTGTTTGCTGATAAAGTTTATTTTCCCAATCGCTGGTATCTAGGTATCTGATATTGACTTTTATATTACACAATTTGGAATAAATTCGGTTACCTCGAATTAACTCGAAAAAGGTACGGATATTTGCCATAAAGGAACCTGATGAATGAAAGTAGCTGATGCAATCTTGCAAATTAAATTTATGAGTAACATAAAGTAAGGTACTTCTGTATATCCTATTTATGAGATATATAAGGCCATAAAATTTATGGTTATACTATAAATACGGTCTGAATCTAATTATATATATATAATTTTGAGGTACCTGCCTAAGTGGTAGTAATTTTTTATGTATTTTTATGTCAACTTACTATTTTTTGTATACTACGTGTGTAATACTTGTAAATGTCACAAATTGAAATTTGAAATTGCATGTGGAAATTTAAGAACTGTTCTCCATTGATTAATTAAATATATGTTCTATTATATATGATTTTTGTTTCATAAGGGGTTTTAAAGTAAAACATTTTTGGATACAATTATTTATAAATTTTTCAAAAATATAAATTAATAACGTTTTTAAATAAAACAACAAATATGGCGTTTTTTTACACATAGTTAAATGGTAATCATATAAGTGCACATTCTCCGTTAACTTTAGTTGACAAGAAGCTTCTATGGAAGTTAGTATTGAAACAATTATTATCAAAGGAAATTGTACCCGATTCGGTTTATTGAATGGTAAAGGAACTGGCCCGTATAGAATAAAGATATAATATTGTATACAATTATGTAGCTAGTTAAATACGTAATACGTAAATAACCATCTTATCTAATCGATTACTCATTATTTGATGAATACGAAAAAAAGAACGGCAAAAAAATGATTAGTAGGTACTAACGATGTTTATCACGTAAAATATTTAAAAACGCCTTCCGTTGGTGCAGTGTCTTAATTATATTTTTTTATTTATTTCTTTGGGCTGGTTAGTCCCTCTGGCTGGTTCAGAGAGTCCCACCGACTTCGTTACTAAACAACCTCTCCCCACGTCCGCGGGGTAAGTGGTCATTGAGGCCGTAACTCATGTGTCCTGAGTTAATATCGATATTTTTCCGTTTTTCCCCCTCCTTCAAATTATGTTCTTTTCGGGGACGGTGCCTTATCTGCCTGGGGGTGGGGAATCAATAGTGCCAGTATAAACTATACCCCTCATTCCCCACAATTGACCTAATATCCCCCAGAGCAACACCGGTGCCTGATCTATACTATACGAGTGCCTTAGATGGTAATACATTCGTAACGCCGTTATGTCGATGGATATAGGCAGAAACCGCATATGATGGGCAAATTGACAACATAATACATAATGGTCTTTGGGGCCTGACTACATGATGTTTAGTTTATATCAAGCACTTCTATATCCATCACGCGGCTTCGGTAGACCAGGTTGTTCAGTACACTATCTTGGCAAGCTAATATAATACCCTCAGTCTCTGACTTCAGCCCAGCTGACCTTAAAAAAACTAAAGGTTACCTTTTGAGATAAGCCCAAGTCTTCATATATAATATATTTCTATGGTAGGCTCCGTGCAACGGCTTGTGCTGCTGAAAACGAAGTTAATTTCCAGCAGCCTTAAAGTGGGCTTTCAATCGAGCAGGTTCCAACTCGGTGACAGAGTTTGGATTATTCTGCTCGGTATCGAAGTCGAGACTTAGGCTATTCGCCGCTGTTGGTGCTGCCATATATATAAAAGCTCCTACACCAGCTCCTTCATGGTCTTTGACCATGAGGAGTAGGGGATTCAATTATTATTATTATTATTATTACTACTAATATTATTATTAATAATATGATATGTTCCTATATTATGTTACGTGGTCTCGGGAGCCATCTAATATTAAAATATGGTTATAGATATTTAGCATTTAGAGAATAATTTCTCGCGAAAATTAAAAAAAGTTTCGACATAAAACAATTATAATTGAGCCATTTATTTTCAATTCCAAAAGGTATCAATACCAAAAAAGTATTAAGGGAATCGATACGAAACCGCGATCAGTCCATACGGGCCCGATCCATTTCAGCAATATTGAATCCGAATGGTAGAGTGTAAGTATCGGATTGATTTAATTAGTTTCGCCGCTGCGGCATGTCCAAGGATCAAAGAAAACCACGCGATTTTACGTAAAAATCTGCTCCGCAACAAAACAGATTGGTTTTGTAAAGTAGTAAAACACAAAGAAATATCTGGATAGCACTCATCCCCATTTGCCCGTTGCTCCCGATGTTTTCTCCTCTGGAATTGGATAGAAAATCGGGGTCAACGAATCGATATAAATCAAACACCTCGTAAAATTTATGTTACCGAAATATTGGACGATACACAGCAAATTGGCCAGATTGAATTATTTTATAACTGGCGTTTATGGGCACGTCTAAGTTAAGTTTATTACCTCAACTGGTGGACAACAGCTCGGAAATCAACCACTGTAAATGATTTTATTATATTAGTAGTAGGTAGGATGATTTAAGCTATTATTTAATAGGTACTGGTTTTATTGATCTTTAGGTTAAAATTGTTGAAATTTATTACGGGACTAATCAAAGATGGTTTAAAAGTCGGCTATGAGATATCTTGTGCAACAATTTTTTACTGCTATAAGTATATTACAAGTATCTAACAATAAAGTAAGGCCTTGTTAATATAGACCTACTTGTTAGGATTTGAATAATAAATGAAGTTTCGATAAGTATGTATATACGGTGTCAAAAAAGTCCCGGGACGGTCAAATATTTAGAAAAATATGCGTCGTATCGGAAAACAAAAAAATAGTGGTTCAATATTTTAAAAAAAACTTCAGACATACCAAACTCAACCCCCCCACTCCACCTACTGGGGCTGGGGTGGGGATAACTCCCGAATTTTAAATGGCAACCCCCAACTTTTATTGCAGAATCCGATTCTACGATGTAAAATAAGAACTTTTTGTCCCAACTTTTTTTTGTATACCGGCTACATATCGCTCAAATCGACGGTCTAAAAATAATAAAGCGGAAGCAAAAGTCCCGGGACGGTCAAATATTTAGAAAAATATGCGTCGTATCGGAAAACAAAAAAATAGGGGTTCAATATTTTTGAAAAAACTATTCAGACATACCAAACTCAACCCCCCCACTCCACCCAGTTACCCCCACCCCCGCCCCAGTGGGTTTATATATATATATATATATATATATATATATATATATATATATATATATATATATATATATATATATATATATATATATATATATATATATATATATATATATATATATATATATATATATATATATATATATATATATATATATATATATATATATTAGCTTTGAAATTCTTTGCTATTCATATTTATTTTGTGAAAAGTAATCTTGGGTTTGTAGCATTTCATTACATAGAAATAAGCAAATAGACGAATAAGAAAGAAAACACACTTACCAGTGCTATGTCTGGACACACATACGGAAATTAACCACTATACATACGAAAACGAACTACTTAGAAGTTGCAGTATACGATTTATTTCATTGATCATTCATACTTGAATTTATATATATATATATATATATATATATATATATATATATATATATATATATATATATATATATATATATATATATATATATATATATATATATATATATATATATATATATATATATGGCAACTGTCAAATTTGTGATTTTGCAAAAAATTTTTTTAAAGAATCATCTAAATTGTTAATATTACGAAACATAAATAAATTTTATATAATTATATCAGTATTAATTTATTTTAATATATAATACCAATATATTATATTATATTATAAATTCAAGTATGAATGATCAATGAAATAAATCGTATACTGCTCTGAAGATCCTCAAGAAAGGTGAAAGAACGTGTACAACTTCTAAGTAGTTCGTTTTCATATGTATAGTGGTTCATTTCCGTATGTGTGTCCAGACATAGCACTGGTAAGTGTGTTTTCTTTCTTATTCGTCTATTTGCTTATTTCTATGTAATGAAATGCTACAAACCCAAGATTACTTTTCACAATATATATATATATATATATATATATATATATATATATATATATATATATATATATATATATATATATATACATATATATATATATATATATATATATATATATATATATATATATATATATATATATATATATATATATATATATATATATATATATATATATATATATATATATATATATATGGCAACTGTCAAATTTGTGATTTTGCAAAAAATTTTTTTAAAGAATCATCTTAATTGTTAATATTACGAAACATAAATAAATTTTATATAATTATATCAGTATTAATTTATTTTAATATATAATACCAATATATTATATTATCTTCGATGCTAATAGGCAACATTTATTTCACACTACTATAGTGTTTTCGTTTGATTTACAAAATAGAGCAAAAAATTGTGCGGCATTTTACAAAGAAAACCCGTAGCAATTACTACACGATTTTCCGCTTGGTAAATCACATCACTATGCAATACAAAAGAATATTTAGTGTAAAATTTTATACTGCTAAAATTTCTTGTGAATAGAACTAAGGTCTCCAATCCGCGGCGTAATCCCCTGTTTTCTCTGATTCGAAGGTTAAAAGATCGTCATTTACAAAACTACATTCACTTTTTGATATATTATAAATTAAATGCAGTTAACAATATTGTTTTTTATTTTATTTCCTATATTAGGATAATTGCGCGTGCTACTGAGCACCGCATTCCATTAGTTTGCATATTAAACGAAAGCACTATACCATGTATTTAATGAGAAATGATATAGGCAACATTTATTACACATTGTTGTTTTACGTGTTTACTCTACAAGTTTTTCCTGACACTTTCCTGAAAGATCAATAAAAGAACAGTTGAAATACAACGGGTGTTTCATTATAAATAGATTACTAAACAAGAAATATAAAATATATATAATTGAATACAGCCATTGGTATTAATTTATTTTAATATATAGTACCAAGGTATTATATTATGTTCAATGCTTATAGGCAACACTCATTTCACACTGGTACCGTTGAATGAAATCAACGCAACTAGCATGTATTTAATGAGAAATGATATAGGCAACCTTTATTTCACATTGTTGTTTTACGTGTTTACTATACAAGTTTCTCCTGAAAGTTTAATAAGGAACAGTTGAAAAACTATGGACGATTTGTTTTAAATTGGAAAATAATCCAGACAGGACCTTTTTTTCGATAAAGTATATCAATCCTACGAATATATCTAGCACATTATACATTACAGTGACAGACTTTATACTGCTTTGAAGCGTTTTAAATGTTTTTAGATCAGATAGTTACCGCAGAAAATCAGAAACATCGAAAATATGAAATTTTTTGAATATCAAAATGTTTTGCTCTAAATCGGCATATAGGCGCAAAATTTCATTAGGAACATAATTTCTTAGCAATTTTTGAAATATTAACAAATAAGACTTTTTCTTAAAATTTTTTTGGAAAATCACAAATTTGACAGTTGCCAGATGTTAGCTGGCCTGCTAAGGCAAAACAGTATATGTGAAAAAATTAGATTTTTAAAACTCCCGCCGATACTATGTAATTTTTCGCGCTTTTACTCATGCAATTTTCAGATTGTTTCTATGTTATTAATTTCCTAAATAAATCACTGGTAAAACAGTATAATATGAGCGGTTGAAGTTGATTTGCTGCTATGGCAAAACAGTATATTCAGCAAAGTCTACCACGCCAAAATTGTATTCGTCCTTTTAGACTGCATTGATTACAACTGAAATTATAATTTTCCATGGCAAAAAATATATAAATAGATACATAATATAACACTGGATTACGTTTTAAGTTTTTTTTAATTAGTCAATGAATAGCTTGGCGGACAACTTTCACTTAAAATTACACTTTGTGACAATTCATGTAACCCGGAGATTTTGTTACAAGGGAGTAAAAAACCAACTCCTAATATTTTTCATCAGAACATTTTAACGCGTCGTCATTTCTTTACTTAAAAGTTTCATATGCAAATATGACTTTAATCTGCAGCTTTTTATCGTATGCGTTTTCCTCGCAAAATTGATAGTTTGTCTATAAAAATTAAGTCAAAAGCATCTCCTCAATGTCACAAATTTAAAAACATATAACTTATTTTTTTAAATGGCGACCCTTATTTTTTTATATCCTCACACTTATCGATCAGTCCTTAGTCAGAAAAGTATAAGGTACTATGGTTCCGTAATAAATTTTCTAAATTAAAAATATAATTGTTATATACACTGCGCAACTTATTTAACGCACAACCAAAAAGTTAACTCAAATTTGACGTTATGTATTTTCGACAATTTTTGTTCGTTTTGGTCGATTTTTTTTTCAAATTGTAGGTTCTTCTCTTAGGAATATCACTGTCTTAGTTTTTTTGGTAAAACGAATGATTTTGATACTATACCAGGTGCTATAAAAATGTTTTTTTTTCCGAAATTTCAAAACGTCCTGTGGGCTATAAAAGGTATTGCAAGTTATTGCAATTGTAGCCAATTTAAAGCCTCATGTTCTTTCTACATTTTCTTTGTTTATTCATTTGTTTATCTCTGTTACTTCATGAAATACACCGTTTTGAAACACCATAGGCTTTTATTCACATGAAATGCATTTATCGGAAAACTCAAACAGCTAGCAAGCTATGGAAATCGAAGATTACACGTCATACACTGACAACTGTGTCTTTAGTTTTTTTGTTGACAGTTCAGCAATAATTAGTGAATAATGGAACGCCAAACCAGAAATTTAATTCGTGATGAATGTGTTGAGGCAGCTACATTACATGGTGAAGGGTGGAGTTACAACCGAATAGCTGGAAGGTTGGGAGTGTCTCACACAACTATAGCGAGAGCAATTTAAAGGTACGCGGAAACAGGAGAACATTCCAGACGGGCCGGTCAAGGTAGATCTCGTGTTATCTCTGCTATCCAGGATCGCTTTTTAAGAGTAAATGCTGTAAGAGAACGATTTATAACTGCAACACATTTAAGAGCACAACTTCAAGACGCAGGTGGTCCACTCATATGCGTTAAAACTGTACGCCGACGACTGAGGGAGGCAAATTTAAAACCCAGGATTGCTGCTCGAGGCATTAACAGTAGATCATCGAAGAGCCAGATTGAATTTTGCCAATGAGCATGTTAATTGGATGGAAGCAGATTGGGAACGTATTCTTTTGACTGATGAGTCAAGGTTCAGTTTGTATAATTGTGACAGACGTAATCGCGTCTACCGAAGACCCGATGAGCGATACAGTCAATGCAATTTTTTGCACACAACTTTATATGGAGGTGGATCCGTCATGGTGTGGGGCTGAATATCTTTGACTGGGCGAACGGACTTGGTAACTGTGAATGGAAATCTCAATTCTGACAGATACATCACAGACATTATTGAAGCACATGTTTTGCCTTATGCCCCCTATATAGGACCCATTTTTTTACTTATGCAAGACAATGCGCGTCCCCACACGAGTCTTATCGTGAGAAATTATCTTGAAGAAGTAGGAATTGATCACATAGACTGGCCAGCCCGTAGCCCCGACCTTAACCCCATTGAACATGTTTGGGATTTTATCGGTACGAAGTACGAGGTACGAGGTAAGGGACGACAACCCCAAAATTTACAAGAATTGGAAAGACGCCTAGTCGAATTATGGAATGGCCTAGATCAAAACCTAATCAGAACTTTGGTTTTAAGTATGAACCAAAGATGTCGGGAGGTCATTCGCGGAAGGGGTGGAAACACCAGATACTAATTCTCTATTTACTTTTGTTTTGTTTCCTGTTATTCGTTGTTTTATTGATAAAGCAATCCATTTTTCTAGGTATGAGTTTTTGAGTTTTTGTCCTTTTAAGACCTTTTTCTCTTCTAAAACACCTTGCATCTCTCAATAAATTATAAGATATCAAGGAAAACAGAACGCAAAATGAGGCATTGAACCAATATAATGAGTAATAAATAATGAGCACTTGACAAAAAAGAAAGTTAATAAATTTAATAAAAATCACGTCAACTCAAAAATTGGATATTTTATGAAGTAACAGACATAAACAAATGAATAAAAAAAGAAAATGTAGAAAAAATATGAGGCTTTAAATTGGCTATAATTGCAATAACTTGCAATACCTTGTATAGCCCACAGGACGTTTGAAATTTCGGAAAAAAACATAACATTTTTATAGCACCTGGTATAATATCAAAATCATTCGTTTTACCAAAACAACTAAGACAGTGATATTCCTAAGAGAAAAACCTACAATTTGAAAAAAAAATCGACAAAAACGAACAAAAATTGTCGAAAATACATAACGTCAAATTTGAGTTAACTTTTTGGTTGTGCGTTAAATAAGTTGCGCAGTGTATATTGCGAGATATTACTAAAAATTATACGACCAACGAACTTACCTGTTGTGAAGTTCGATCATAATTGTATTAGGCCTCCAGTCCGAAGATATCACTTATTACTTACCACGTAGTCCGCCTCTGGCTACTGTATCGCGCGATACAGTAGCCAGAGGCTGACTACGTGGTAAGTAATAAGTGATATCGAGGACTGGACGCCGACATAAAATTAATCACATCACGGGTATAAAAAAAAATATATTAAGACATTCTGTTAGGTTAGTTCCTGAGAGGCAACGCCCTTTCCAAAATACCTTTATAGCATATATGCAAATTTTAGGAATACCGACTCTCTGAAAGACAAAAGATGGGAAAGGCAAAGAATAGAACAGAACGCACAGTCGCACAGACAGTTTCACACTATATTTTAGGAGATATTTTTATATCCGTTTTCAGAGTAAAAAAATTCATGAACAATCGTGTCCACTGCTATTTAATGGCCTAAATCGGTAGATGATAAGTAAGATAAGATGTGTCAATTTTAAGAGACTTACCCTAGACTTAATTTAGTTTCTCTTCACATTAAACTTTTCTCTTCACGTTAAACTTTTAGAGTAAGAATCCCCTGAAATAAATAAAACTAATCCAATTTCCTCGTTCGAACTGACATTATCATGTAACTAATCTGTAAGTAATCATACGTCAAACATCAGACATCCGCCTATTTTTAGAGAGACCCAAAAAGCCAAAAAAAGATATTAATGAACAACTAATGGAATTAAAAACTTTTTGATCGATTAAACCATTCTGTGCGGTTTAACAAAAAGTCAGGTATATTACTAAAGTAGACAAGACAAGCCGGAACGATTGCTAGTTACTCTGTTATAAGGGCTGCCCAAGATAGACTTTAATTCAGTAATCTGAAAGCAAAAAGTGCTCCTCCAACATCTTACATGCAATTTAAACATCTCAATCCCTGATCAGTGTTGAATCTTGTGATGGATTGTGCAATCAAGGACGTGCTTATCGCCCAGAAATCTCCCATTTTCACGGCACAGCCCCAAGACGTACGTCCGTTATCTGAAACCGGGGAGAGGGCCGTAAGTGTTTTTGCCTGGGAGACAAATTCAGTTTGAAAAGACAAGTGGTGTTAGTTGGATCCTACGTTTTGATTGAGCGATGCTATTTTT
>CAXKVY010014479.1:0-15041 GCA_964058915.1 Tetropium fuscum | reverse complement strand
GGTCTAGTTCAGCATAAACTGTGAACGAAGCAAGGCAAATCTTATTTTGTCTACTTAACAGAACAATTGAAAATATTCCATCTACTTGTGAGAGTTTATTAAATCATCTTAAGAGAATGATCATTCAGTGCTTTGTATGGAGAAATTGCCTTCAACGTGGCGCAAAAGAGGTAGATCCAAAGGAAGAAATCCGAGGTGGAAGAAAGGTGGTGATAATTAATTATGAGCCTATTTGTCTCCAGACATTTCAATGGAAAAATTATAGAAACTGATTGGATGTAAATGTACACAGTGTAGACTTTTTTCAGAATGTAGGTTTTAAATATCATTTTATTTAAAGCATTTTTTTTCTAATTTTGACATGTAAAGTTACACTTGTCAAAACCCGTTTACGTCAGTAAACGTCTTAATTTTCACAAGTAGTTACGAAAAGTAAAATATTACGCAACTGGTTTTGTAAAGTTCATTATATAGTATGTTATTTAGACATAACAAGCTATGAAAGTGACGAGCTGTCACACCGTTACAACCTACTGGATTGTTTTTAAACGTATAATATTCAGAGTTTTCTTCTCATAAAATATAAAATTAGTGAAAATTAGAAAAAATCTTGTATGAAACACGTTGGGAAACACTATGTTGTGTAACTCGCATCCTTTTGCGAATCCTCGCTGGCGCTCGTTCCGCAGAAATCTTCTCGTTACACAAAATAGTACTTTTCTCAACTGGTTACATAAATAGCTATTTCATAAAAAGGAATTTAATAAAAGTTAATTTGAGTAAAATATTATTTCATTATTTTACATCTTAAAGGGTTTTTGTTCAACACTGCATACAATAGTCGCAAATTTATAGGAATTAGCAGGGATGAGGGTGTTTGGTGGGGGCTGAAAATATTGTCAATTCACAAATATGTTAATACCAAATTACCGCACTGAAATATGTTTTATTAACTTTAACTGTTTATAATAATACGGTATTTTTAATAAATTGCTGGTATTTATAAAGTTGTGCCAAAACTACCCTTCGTACACAAAAATTTAATATAACCTATTTTAAAGATCGTTATTTAAGATTTAAAATGACGTATCAAAAGTCAAAATTGAATAAAAAATAACAAAGATACCAGCGATAACTAAATGTATCGGTACAAAATTAAACCGGCCACCTTGATGACGTCATCAAGGGATGATCTTAATTAACGCCCAGGAGAGAGTCTCCCGGTGAACAGTAATAGGTGTAGACGCCTTATGCAAAATTTGGGGCTGGTATCCAAAAGTGGAATATTTTTACGCTAACCCATGGACTATATATAATATTTTATAAATACTTATTTATGAATTCTAATCTACTTAAAGCTAGAAATAATGCTGTTAACTACTGCAATAGAATAAAATTTGAAATGACGTCTGCATCCATCTGTGATGTCGGATCGATTTATCACAATCTATGTGATGATTTTCCCAGCTACACACGCTGAAATATTTCCAATAATTGCCTCTCCATCTGACTTACATTGATCCACCTTACTTGATGAACACTCCTTAATTTTATCTTGTATTTGAGCGATCATCGCTACGGTAGAAGCGATGTCTGCCTCGATTTTGGTCGGTAGTGTTGTTATATCCTCCTCAATTTTTAAGGCCAACTTTGCCAAACATTTAACTGCGTGAATTCCATGTCCGCAGTCTTTGATCTCTTGGCGTATGTTCTCTACTTCATCCACGATGTGTTGTACCTGTAACCAGTATTTGTATTAATAACGCAGATCAACTGTGATTTAATAGTATTTAATATTATTCCACGAGCAGTGAAGGATAACCATCATTCACGCGGGCTATAAACTTCATGGGATGACTATAAGGGAGCATGAAACAATTTTAAGAAAGAATTTCTAGCTAGAGGGCATACTGTAGGGAACTTGAGTCCATGCCTGAATCAGCTAGGCTAATGAAAATACTTAGCTGCGAAACAAGAGAGAAGAAACGGTCATTCAAAAGACAAGATCAAACTTGAAACACCAACAGTAAAGAGTCGCTAGAATTCTTGTTGGGAACGCACATCTTCGGAGAAGATGACGCCACGATGCCATGGTGAAGCCAATACCCCACTTGGGTTGGCGCCTCGCCTAGTGTGATCGAGAAAGGCACTAACCTGGGTCGGGAATGAGTTCAACCCACACAAAGCGACATGACCGGATGGGATCAACCCGGCTGTTTTGCAGAAGGGCTAGGACACCCTCTTACCGCATATAAGGAGGGGTTTCCGACCTAGTCTAGATCTGAGATATATTCCCCAAGTCTGGAGATTAGCCAAAGTGGTATTTATTCCCAAGGCGGGATTGTTTCAGATTTCCCTTGACTCCCTATTCTACTACACAGATTTATCTCTTGTGGCTAATATGTTTTCAGTTTTGCACTGAGCACGTATGCCATGGTCTTTCAGGCAGATGTCTTTGCTACTGTAATGGCAGCAAATAAGAAATGTAGGGAATTGTGCGGGTCAAAACATTTATTTCTGATCCGATAGTCAAACGGTCCTAAAGGCTTTAGCATCTCCAGGAACAAGATCCGATCTTGTTTAAGAGTGTGGAGATCGAGATACCTTGGAGGACTTGGCCGGAGGAAAAGATGTGAAACTGCTATGGGTACCAGGCCATAGAGGGGTCCCAGGGAACGAAAAGACCAACGAATTAGCCTGACGCGTATGACAGGACCAGAACGGACTAAGTTACGAAGGCAGATCAACATGGCTCTTAATGATAGAACTTAGGAGACACTAAGGAAACATTGGAGAAGGAGTGGCGGCCGTAGATGAGCTCCTCGTAACTTTATAGTAGAGGCAAGTAGAATCAACACGCCCTGAACCAACTGGTGCGAGTTTTAAATGGACGGGTCACTGCAGGCTTAGAAGACATCTTTCACTGATGGGTGTGGAGAAAGACTCCATCTGCCCAAAATGAGGGGAGAGCGACGAAACGGCTTCCTACTTCTTGGCAGAATGTGTGGCTTTCGGCATACTAAGGCATGACGTCTGGGGGGCGGGGAGGTTTAACGGCAACGGGTTAGCTCGCTCGAATGGGCCGATATTCTGACCTACATCAGAAAGTTGTGATGGTTTGACGAGGAAAGAGGTGACGTAACTAGGTAGGGAACGACAAGGGTTGGCAAAAAAAGCACGTTTGTGATCTACTTGCCAGGCCTTGGCCACCCCGCACTGTGGTTAGACAGGGTGGCGTTTACGTCACTAGCTAAAGGCGAGGGACGCTAATCACCTAAGTTAATAATGGCTGTTAACTAGAAGTTGAATACTATAATTTGCCTATGACCATTGTTCGTTTTTTTATCTTGAACGAGTTGCTTCTCAGTTCTTAATGCATTTTTGGGAGAAATGTCACAGAAAAATATTTATATTTTATAGCGTCCAATTTTTTCAGTTACTTCGATTGATATAGCCAACTAGCTTTTAGTCAATACAAATATTCTCGATGTTGTGTGTACGTTGTTATGGTAACATGTAAATCAAATGTAAAGAGTTGTATAATAATTACCATCTGCTATTATTCAATACTATTGTATAATGGCTCCATTATACAACAGTTTTCAATGTATTATTTTAAATGTATTATTGAGTTGTTATCAACTGGTCGAGGACAAACATTTTTTAAATAAATTTTTATCAAATAATCTATTCCACTACATTGCTAGAAGCATGATTTCGAAAATTCTTGTTTACCTTATTTAAAGCATCTTGCACATAGGAAATTCCCTCCTCGATCCTATCAGACACGCAGTGAATCATATCATCCGATAGCACATTGGGTAAGTTTATCAGTTGGTCTTCATTACCTTCCAGACATTCAGAGATATCGACTCCAGCATCAGCAGCCTTTTGTTTTAGCTTGTCCACTTCAGCCTTTAAAGCCTGTTCCGTGCTCTGCATTTCGGACACTGCTGATGTTTGCAGAGCTTGTGCGGTTTCGTTTACCTTTGCTTTAGCATCATCAAGAGCTTGTTGGGCCTTTGCCATACCTTCGTCTACCGCAGCCTCGAGTCTCTTAAGCAGGTCCTCCACGTCGTTTCTTGGCAATACTACCTCATCGTCAGAACAATAGGTCTAAAATGGTAAAACACAGTTTTTAAGTACTTCCAAACTGTTCGTTGTTCAAAAACAATAACCACACGTTAATACAAGTCACAATGTCACACGCATTAGTTAAATAACGATTTAGTTATTTAATTTTCTGAAGTTTTTTTAAATTTTATTTTAATTTTAAAACGCCATTTGTTTTATTGTCACTAAAACAATTCGTACATCACTCTGAAGATGCTCAAAGAAGTTGAAAGAACTTCTAAGTCGTTCGTTTCCGTATATATGTCCAGATATACAACGGTAAGTGTGTCTGCCTTATTCATTTATTTGCTTATTTTTCTATGTAATGTATTGCTTGTTTTTTTTTTGGAGGGTTTATCTTGGGATAGTAGCAATAAAATGACCGATTATATTACTTGAGGTTTCGGTCCCTTTCTTGGGCCATTTTCAAAAGAGTATTTTGTTTATGATATATTTGACATAGGCAAAAATGACAGTTTTAATTAATTTTTAAGGTTACTAACGTTAAGAAAGGGACCGAAACCTCAAGTAATATAACCAGTCCTTTTATTGCTACTATCCCAAGATAAACCCTCCATATATATATATATATATATATATATATATATATATATATATATATATATATATATATGTATATATATATATATATATATATATATATATATATATATATATATATATATATATATATATATATGTATATATATATATATATATATATATATATATATATATATATATATATATATATATATATATATATATATATATATATATATATATATATATATATATATATATATATATATATATATATATATATATATATATATATATATATATATATATATATATATATATATATATATATATATATATATATATATATATATATATATATATATATATATATATATATATATATATATATATATATATATATATATATATATATATATATATATATATATATATATATATATATATATATATATATATATATATATATATATATATACATATATATATTACAATGTTTGAAACTTTGAAATTTTGAAATTTTGAAATCTCTAAAATGCCCCTACGTTGGGTTTGATTATTTGTTATATATGAATATGTGAATGCTCTTTATATGTTGTTTTAGATAAATTTGTATAAAATGAGATGTTGTAAAACTAATAGAATAATGAAGAAATATTTGATCTGCTTACAGGATACTTACAGTAATTTTTCCTATTGAATCCTTCTTTTATGGGCGCCAGTTCTATGAACACTAATTTCTATTTTACTAGAAGGATCACCTATGACATGAGCATTCTTTAGTCCTAGAGGGGGTCAAATTAGGTCTATGATACATTTCTTTCTGCAAGATTATTTTTTCTAAAATGAACTTACTTTTTCAAAATAGTGAATATAGTATTTATAGTATTGCAATATTTTATTAATTTTATTGAATTTTGTTGAATCTCAATTTGTATTATTTTAAAATATTTCTTTAAAATTTTCAAAACAACAAGAATGAAGAAGTTGATTGGATATGACTAAGTTTATTATCATATATAGATAATAAAACTAACAAAATTTGGAGACCTTATTTCTACCCTACGTAATTTATATCTACTACATGGGACCAAGTCCTCTTTCACAATGTTTCTTAAAACTAGCAGAGTTTGAAATTGTTACTCTATATTTACTATTAGTTTTAACAAATTTTTTGAAACTACGGAGCGTGGCTGTTTCCTCATCGAACGCCTTAGCTGGACTCTTTTTTTGTCGATTGTTACTACCGATATGCCTTATTGAAAAACATTTGCATTTCCTGGTTACCTTTCTGATTTCTTGTTGTGATGTTATAATTTGATTGAAGTATAATATTGAAGTAAAGATTGAAGTATAATATTTAGTTTACTTAATTTGACGTAAAACTGTTACAATTTGATTCTCACTTTATATAATTTCAAATTTGAAATACTATAATACAATCAGATTCATTTTCTGTTGCGTAACTTCAATTTATGTATAAGGTGTAACCTCTCCATTTGATTCTGGTTCGTGGCTAGAAACTCTCGATCCCCACTTCTAGAGTGATGCTTTCGCATTAATCTAATCTAACCTAATTATAATTTATTAATGATCGGTACTCTATAATTATTATTGTGACTTGTCTATATTGTAATTAAGCTTAAAATAGATTTTTGTGCCGATTAATAATTATAATTATAATAGTTATAAATATATTACGTTCTGACCAATCAGGCGCGTAGCTGGTTGGTTGGTTGGTGTTCCGCTATAGTCTGTACGTTGGTCAGTGACGCATGTGTGCTTGCGCTTATATTATAGTCTGTGCGACAGTTATTGATTACTGATTTAAGTTCTATATTTTTGTTTATCTCAATATATATATATATATATATATATATATATATATATATATATATATATATATATATATATATATATATATATATATATATATATAAATATATATATTATTAAAACTCTAGGTAGTCTTGGCTCTGCTAACATCCAAATATAACCGAAGTCTCAGAAGTTACGTCCATTACATTGGAGCAATTAAGTAATGGATTTTATTATAACTGCAAAGAAAGTACTTCATTTTCTAGTAAATATTTTTCCACGTGAAAGTTTATTCGATGTAAGTAAGGAATTCATATCTGATATATATGTGTAAGTGCTTATAAAAAAGAGTTTTATCACAAAATACTGATTCTGTGTGCAGTGCTTCCTATAAGTTTTATAATTTTTGTAAGGAAAATATGTACATACACATATGCCGTCTACTCTCTAATTATTAAAAGAAGTCGCCGACGCCACTCATTCCTTCTTGTTTTATTGATTTTTGCGTACAAAAAAATAAGTTTTTTCAGAACTAACAATAGTTAGTCTTCAAAACGAAAGTATGTTTCAATAAGTAACGAATTAATCTTATTAAAAATATAAAATTCTTTTTCTAGAACGTCAGCACAGTTTTTTTCTCGTGATAGTTGAGATGAGATAGTTGAGATGAAAACAAAACAGCTAATTCGCTATCGCAACCATTAGTTTTATCTATGGCAAATTATTTTCAAAAAGAAAATGAGTCCTTTGCTACCGCTGGAAATCGTACTTGAAGTAAGTTGCTGTGTATTTATGTTTAATCTGTTTAACTTTTATTACTGTTATAGCGTGTTGCTAATGAGCTAACCATTGCACTAAGAACCATGCAGAGATTAAAAACAAAAAGTAGCCAAAATCCTGTTCTGTCTTCACCCGTAAAAACAAGACCTACAAAAAAAAACGAAGACAAGTGATGTGCACGATCATATCGAAAGCCAAATACGTCACACTATTTACATTATGTATGATGCCAGTGAGTTATTTTAAAATATTGTACTAAAGGCTTCATTCTTATAATTGTATTATTTACAGAAAAGCATAACATTTTAAAATCGTTCAACAAATCTGTCCCAAAATATATTATACAATGTAGTGAACGCTCATTGCAGCGAATATTACCTGATCTAGGATTCAAATTTTAAAAAAGACGGGGCAGCAGAAGTGTAAATTTAAGCGATTGAATTAGTAAGGGTAAACTGCAAATCTTATTACTACAAGCATATTGGTGAATATGGATATGGAGATGATAGGTACATGTGGCAGAAGGCGCTAGATCAATAAATGTTGAAGCATGAAAAAACTGTGTAAAGGTACATACATTAGGGTAATAGTAGACAAAGTCTAACCCCTAATAATTAATTTAAATTAAGATACAGATATAGAACACTCCGATACAGAAGACAGAGAGTGTTGTTAATTAATTTAAATTTTAACAAACTTTTTACCCTTGACCATAGGCCACCATGTACACACATCTATAACGCCACTAATACTTGCCTGCACAAACCGTTGGCACCATGAGTCTATTTGAATAGAAATTATTCAACAGCAAAAGAAACAATGGTCATATACCATACTGGAGATATTATTAACTTTAACTTGTTGATTTTATTCAGTAATACTCATTAAATATGATTTTGTTCAAGTTCCCATTTAATTGTATCACCAATATATTTTGTCAAATTATATAACAACATATTCTCATAGTCCGTTACTTGCCATATATAATATAGCTCTTCTCGAAATAATATCGAGAACATGTGCCCCTGCGGCAAAGTCAAGGTAGTTCAATAAGGGTTTAATCCTTTAGACTCTAAAGTAATCTTTTAAAATAAATGATTTTAAATGGCTGTAAAGGGCTGTAATGACTGAATGGCTACAATTTAATGACTGTAAAAGGGTAACACTATTATACTAAAACCTTATTCAAAAACTAAGATAAGTGGTATTATCAATTATACTAATGAGAGCAAATGAATGAAAATCAATGAGTCTAGTGGAGTATCAGGGTCTTAACTGTTATATGGTCAAGGTCTTAACTTTTATATGGTCAAGGCACTTACCTCTTTTAGGCCTCTGAACGCACATGGACCTCTTGGTCGATACCTAAGGAACTTTTTCACCGAAGTAACCCCGGTTGGATGTTTTCGTAATTTGAATATAAAATAGTAAATAACTCTGAAATAGAGTAATGTAGCGAACTGGGAAATGACAATAGAAGACAAACTATATTTAATAGATGGCTAGAGTTGCCAGATTTATTAGCTAAGACCAATATAGAACAGTTTAGATTCAAATATATAATATACAATTAACGGCTTCGACATTGGGATAACAATAAAAGATCTTCCAAGACAACCGTAAAAATCTAAACAGGACATATCTACATTTAAAGTAATAAAAAATTTATTTTTAATCAATTATGTATAAGCTTTTTCTTGTTTCTGTGAATTATTGAAAATATACGCTCAACATATATGCCGTCGTTTTAAGTCATAATGGGAAGCTCAAAATCAGGGAACACGCCGCACTCAGTTTAAGACACAACTAGTTTAAGAGCACGCATTATTGTAAATTGCAGAGAACGTACGAGACTTTAATTTGAACAGACAAATTGTAGGTTATGTGTTGTACGAGGCGTTTCAACACTTATTAATTTGACTAGGGCAGTACTGATTTGATTCGTACGATTTATATCTATGACGTAACCGCCAACTTTAAAGATTTGGCTAGTACCCTCATGTATCCCGGGCGATACGCATGTACATGTAAAAACTTAAGAATATATTGTGAAGAATGATAAAACATCCAATTATCGGAATAAAAGTGACAATGTATACATTTTTATTGAACGGTTCAGTGTCTATTTCGGTAATCTATAATATCTATAATATATCTAGAAAATCATATATATATAATAGTCAGATTATAGATAATAAGATAATAATAAGATTTTTTTAAAGAATAATTTTTTTTAAAAGTGAAAATTATATTATCACGTGTTGTTATAAGTCAGATGGATATATAAAAAAATATTGAAAACATAAAATAAAATAATATGGTCGGGGCAGGATTTAAACCTGGGCCCCTTGACTGTGAATCCAGAACTTTACCACTGCAGTAGTAACAGATTAACTTTTTGAGTTGTGTTATATAGAGGTGTTAAAAATGCTTGAGAGTTATTTTCGGTTTTTTAACTTTAAATTAATGCTCGATTTTTATGAAATTCTGATATGTTATGCTGCATGGCCATCATAATTTACTATAATCTGTAACTTTTTCCCTTAATGTAAAATTTTTTTTAACGTAACAAGTACCTAGTTGTTAATAAACTAATTTGAAGTCATGTTATGTCTACTTCGTGAATAATATTTTTTTCATATAATTTTGGTAAACGTTTTATGAAATAGTATATATTGGTAAGTGATTTTTTGGTATTTATTGATTGACCACTTCATATGGCCATAGCATGACGTCTTTTTGATGACATTTCAGTCGTACCTAATACGTATGTATGGTGACGACATATTCAAGATAAATTATTACTCATAAATGGAAGCCTTTAAGATTGACGTCAATGTGACGTTTCCCCGGATATTAATATCATAATGACAACTAAAAATTAAAATAAATATTATGGTTATATAATAAAAATATATAAGAAAAGTGGTGATATTTAATCAATATTTAATAGTTTTGCGGTGGCCTGCAAATTCTTATTGCTGCCACTGACTGACTGATTGTGAACTGGATGTTGAAGGATGGACAATCACATTCAATATATTTTTCTGTAATAGTACATAAATCACCGAAGTCTAAAAATAAAAAGCTTTTATGTAGATCTGCTTGAATATAATGAGTACTGCCTGAAATTTCTGCAAATGAATTAATTGGTTGGCAAGTGCAAGGAAAATTTTAGTTGATTTTAATATTTATACGGTACAGTACAGGTACAGTACGACGTCACTTTGGCACAATATTGATCGGCATAAAGTACATATTATGTTACTATGACGACAGTAAGGTCGGTCCGAACCAGGACGTCATTTTACGAATACACTTATATGAATAAGTGACGTCTTCAGGTTCTGATAATGTGAAGTCGTAATAAACACCAGAATCAGTTACGTCATAATTTTAGGTCACGTCAATATGACGGCTAAGTTTTACGTATGGCTGGACTGGAATAAAATTTAGTAAATGACAAGTTGAATGGGAAAAAGGGAAAGGGAATATCAAACTTTATATATAAGTATCAAATTAAATTAATTATGTTGATCAGTGCCGTATATAATCAATATTATTTGTGTATACTCGTATACTATGTATTATATTGATTACTAACAACCACTAATGAAAACAGCATTATGGACTTTCTCGGCAACTTTTGCATAAAGACACAAATTGACAACTCAAGTGAATTTCTAAATGTTAAAATATCAATAACAGTATACACCGTAACGGTTCAAGATATATCTTAATTGATATAGAGGGATTGGTTTTGAAGTTTCCAAATTTTACTGCAACGCATTTTTCGTTATGCCGTTATTTCAAAAATACTGCTTACTCAACCCCTTATAATAGGCAAAAACCCGGAGCAGTTATTAATGCAATTATTTGCATAACGTTTGCCCAGTAATTGGGAAGTATTATTCAAAATATAACTATGCGTTTGCAATTACGTCATTCACTACATTTTCAACAAATAAAGAATTAAATAAATAACAAATTAATAAGTTACTATAAACTAAACACCCTTACTTGTATAGAAGCAGATAATACTGCTACGCTGAACAGTAACACAAACTTTCCAATCATTTTTCTGCTCCATAATCTAATTGTCTGATACTGACAACTTAAATATCAGTGACTGCTTTTATACAAACATCGATGCTTATTTTTTTGAATTTTCAAGTGTTTTCGGAGATAACTAAAATTTGATTACAATAGCACAGTAAAAAAAATTTGTAAAATTTTATTCTAGAAGATATTCAGAATAGGAAGGGAGGCCCATCAATTTTGATACCTGCAATTTGACGTTGTGGTCCAATATAAACGGTTGTGGTCTATTCGCTGCAGGCCCTTCAATGCTGTGATTTATCATCGATAATAGGTACTCGTAAAAATTATGTCAATAATGTATTTAATAATTTGCGCAATACGCAAAGTGTAAACATTTTATTCTTCAAGAAATATCTTAATCCGCTAATTAATAATGCAAAACTAGATGAAAAGATTAATATTTCATCGTTGAATAGCTTCTTGGTCACTCTGTAAATAATGATGACAAAATGATGACAATGATATTGGTGCTATAGAAAAATACATACAAACGTTGCTAAACAGAAACAGTGTATCACGGATAAGAAATAACTCTATAGGGATCTCGTAAATGTAAAACGAGAAAACAGTTTCTCTTTATTGAATCCCTGAAACACAATGTTTTAAAATTAGGAAAATTTGGAATACCTATTTACATAAGCTATTTGGAAAAAGCCGAAAATTCCCGATTTCATTTTAATTTTTTTCTGACTATTTAAAATAACGTTTTCATTGCTACTTTTTCTGCTCTACCCGCCGACGTATTTAGATTTTCAATTCGACGTTTCATTTCTTTTCAACCATCATCAATTTCTTTTTCAACTGGAATTATTGTTTTTTTTTGTTTGAAACATCGGAAAATGCTAACTGTGATATATCGTTTAATTAGAATTAAAATTAGTTTATTAGGAACAATAACACTTATTTTCAATTATCCAATTATTTTAGAATATGAAGTTGATGATGGTTGTGGAGAAACGAAACGTTGAATTGTAAATTCAAGAACATCGGCTTGTAGAGCAGAAAAAGTAACAACGAGAACGTGATTTTTTTGTCATATCATCATTTTGTCAAATCATCATATTTTGTCCGATAAAGTTCGGCAACATGGAAGAGTTAATTCTTGGTAAATATCCACTCTGTGTTTGTAGAAACTCCGGCTCCATTGTTCAAGATCTGACACAACACAACTAGAGTAACGAACGAACGAAAAATGCACCATCAACTCAAATTAGCCTAACAGCAAAACTCGTTCGCTTGACATCACGAGAGCGGAACGCCCCGTTTTCGATCATGTGCCGACGTGTGCATGTTAGCGTAATGAAAACAATCAATTATCTAGGATATTTTTGGGCACTAAAAAAATATTATTGCTGATGACTTTCAAATATTGGATAAATACGTTCATGATACTTCAAGTCATTTCAAAATAAATGCAATTTCTCCATACACATAAGGCCGATTCGAATACCCTCAATGCAGAAGTGCATACGATCTCAATTGAAACCGCACAAATAAAAAGAAAAGGTCGGCAAAACAAAGCGGCCGCCCATGCATAATGTCGGCATATCCTTCAGTGACAAAAGCGGTTTGACAAATGCTTTTGTTTTACTTTTTATGCGGTTTCAATTGAGATTGGATGTACTTTACTATAGCCCCCATTAGCGTAGGTAGTAAGTGAAGCGTGGATAAAGCTATTGTTTGTGTTATAATGTATATAATATATTTACCTTGGCTTTTGTAATTTAAATTGCAAATTTGAGTAAAGAAACTGTCTCATTATATATGGTGATAAGATACAGTAATAATGTTGTTAGATATACCGGTATATAGGTATCAAAACATACATTAATTTGTATGTATAACTTTACAACTACAGCCGGATATAAAGAAAATTAAGTAACTGAAAATAACCAGATGGAAAAATGTATATAGGGAAGGTATCGAGGCAACTACACGTGATTATTGACTATTTCTATAATTAATAATTGTTTTTTAACGGTTGACATGAGAGTGTGATAAATTTAACACCCCGATCATTAGCCTCGGCAGCCGTTTAAATTTCAGTGTAGACAAAGGCAAACTGTCTTTGTTAATCGTTTTTTAACTAGTTTAATAAAACTTGTGGTAACTGAAACTGATAAAAAATATGGAAGGATATAGTAAGGAAATTTATATTTATAGTTTATTCTCTCTCAAAAATGACACATATGCTCCTCATTTCCTTAGTAAACAATTTTAGTACAACAACATAATATTCACATTCGTAATCTAAGGCCTTTATTTTAAAACACCTCTCCTTTTAAATTAGTTTACCTGAATTAAATGGCCTCTCATTCAG
Organism: Tetropium fuscum; assembly: GCA_964058915.1. Lineage (NCBI taxonomy): Eukaryota > Metazoa > Arthropoda > Insecta > Coleoptera > Cerambycidae > Tetropium > Tetropium fuscum. Next base: position 1,366 of record CAXKVY010014479.1, on the reverse strand, counting down.
GAGATGTATGTTGATGAATTTTTTACAATTTTGCCTATCGGCAGCTCAGATTTTTCCGGCGGTCGTTGATAAGTGGATTAGATGTGAGTTAGAAGCTCTTACAGCACTTATATACCCTAAGATATATCACCTCAGAAAAATCACAGCTTGATCATTACTGACTTGATCTATTTCTATTTTAATTTATATTTAAAAAATATATATTTGGACGCCAGGTCTGTAGAACTTAAGGAGTACGGCAGACTGCAGAAATGATTAGACAACAATTACCAACTGTAACCTATGTGAATCAGATTTTTGCTTAGAGAAATAAAAGGAAGGTCTTTTTAAAACAATATATTCACTAATAAATATATGTACCAGTGGATGGTTTACAGTATTACTTAAAACTAATTTAAATTTGACAATAATAAGCCTGAGGGGCGTTAAAATGCCCCTCACAGCACAGCAGAAAACACAGCAGAGAATCAGTCGATTACATCGACGTATTCTCTGCTAATTCTCTGACATTCTAGCTGCTAATGGTTTAGCTGTAGAACACATACACACACACACATACACACATATATATATATATATATATATATATATATATATATATATATATATATATATATATATATATATATATATATATATATATATATATATATATATATATATATATATATAAATTAAATGGTCAAAGAGACTGTTTACGTCGTTTACAGTATTTACGCCTTTTTCCTCCCGAAGGCAAAGGTGTCCTCACGTGGTTTCCGCGGGACGTGATTACAACGGTTATGAAGTGGTAGATATCCACGAATTCGCGCGGCTTATTTCAAATGTTTGAAAAAGGGTATCTACTATTATTCAAAATGTTTGCTATATAACGGAACGGAATTTATTTACGTTACAATTTCAACCTAATAAAGGGTGTTTCCTAATGAATTGTACATTGAGCAACAGTAAATTCCTGACATCACAATATGAAGATTTGCCAAATATGACTTCAGTAAAATGTTTATAATAACCGAGATATATGTAGTACACGGGAATTGGTAAAAAATGGCTAAGTAGAAGAAAAAATTATAACCATATAATAATTTTAGTGTCAGTTGTTTATTTGGGTAGCATTCAAGACCTAAAAAGTTGCCACCCCTCAGGGGTGTGCCTCATCGCCAATAGTGACACGGCGCTGGTCTTCTTTCCAATATCTCTTAGATGCGTCATTCTACGACAAATTTGTGAGTGTAAGAAAATGTTCCTTATAAAATATTCTAATAAAAATGTCTAATGAGTTGTAAACGAATTTCTATTAGCATTCGAGTTATTTACGGCTAAAGTAAATGGGTAGTTAAAACACTCTAGCAGACTCCCGGCTTTT